>MU728787.1:158508-184956 GCA_026770625.1 Nicotiana glauca
CCGGACCGGTCCGGGCCGGGCCGGTTAACCGGTTGAATGACACTATTCATATAACGGGTTTTACCGGGCCGGGTAACCCGTTTCAAAAAATTAAACCGTTCAAACCCAGCCCAGCCCCCCTACCCAGCCCAGCCCCCTACCCAGCCCAGCCCAGCCCCCCCTTACCGGTCCGGGCCGGTTCCGGGTTCTACCGGTCTGGGCCGGTCCGGAACCGGTCTGACCCAGCCCGTTTAACACCTTTGCTGATAATCAGGATGGTCTACACACAGTCAGGATGGTCTAGATTTTTTGTTTTTATGCCACACTTTGTTTTTGACTTACACATTTGGAAAAGACACTTGCTTAATGCTTTCTTCATTCGTTTTACCAAAGAGATCCGACAAGTTTGCAGCTAATTGCATGAATGGCAATAAAAAAGTGAAAGATTTGCGGTATTTCTGTAAATTGAGGCGATCAAAGATCAACTTTAACCTGCGGCCAAAATTATTTGCATTCGATAGTCATATTTTATATATATATATATATATATATATATATATATATATATATATATATATATATATATATATATATATATATATATATATATTTGGCTATTAAATATTATTTACATTCGATAGTCATAAAAGTATATATAATTTATATATATTTTCGGCTATTATCTTGAGAGCGGCTATACGATGTCATTTTCAAAATTGACGCTTCTGTTAAGCTCATATCTCATTCGAAAACTTAGTTTTGAGTATTCTCTTGAACAAGAAATAGTGTCTACATAATTGAGAGAGTAAATTTAAATGTACTTGAGTGAACATCTTTATGGTTGAGTATTGTTGGTTATTCTTTTTGAATATTTTCGGAATAATTAGATAATCTACTCTCACTTTGTACTTTCTGTAGTTTTACTCCTATTTACTTGTAGAAGTATGGCTAATTGAGCAAAGCACGTACATTTTGCGTTGCTATTTTGATTTTGTAATATATCTGGAGCCTGATGATCTTTAGGTCTCGGTTGGAACGAAAAGAAGGTAAAATAAATTTTGGCCAAAAAGTTATTTCAAAATTTGACTAGTGAACTTGGCCAACTTTCACTTGAAATGCAGGATGCAGTCATTGTGTTTACTTCATATTATTTCATTTCTTTACTTTAAAATTGATTTTTTTTGCACATGCTAATGAATATAAATGTGTGTTCCCAGTTACTTCACTAAGTAATCATTATCCATTATTAATTACTTGTATGTGGTCAATTATTAGATCAAATCCAGAAAAGGACCCTAACTCTGACACTTTTTGCACAAACACGGAATATATTTAGATATTGTTTCTAGTTAGGTCCTTAATTGATCAAATGATAATTATTTATCCATTCATAAAGACAAAAACAAATAGATAATATAAAATCATGGAACGATGATACATTTAAAGCTGTAATTATTTGTTTTTTAAATCATGTGAAGATTAACTAAAAATGTACAAGAAAACTTTATTCTAATGTCAATAAAGAGTTGAACAGGCAACAATGGAAGCCGTGGAATAGTTAAAAGCGAAGGTACAATTCAACCGGAAAAAAAACCCAAATGCATTAGATACCTTTTTGTCTTATATGAATGAGCCTAAAAGAACAATCATTTAAACTAATAAGTACTAGTGTATTAATTACTGCTCCCTTTTTTTCGGTCTATATCAAACTATTTCTTTTTTATGCGTTTCAAAAAGAATGAAACATTTTTAAATTTAATAATAATTTAGCTTAAACTTACAACTCTACCTTTAATGAGAAGCTTTTATAACTACACAAATAATCTGGGCGCCATTTGAATTTGTTTAAGACTATAAATTCTAAAAATATTCATTTTTTTTTTAAAACTCCCTGTCCTGTCAGTATATAACTATAATATGTTGACTATGGCAAATATTTGGAATTGATTGATAATCAGATAGCTATGTCATCAAGAAAAGGAAAGCCGGCCGGCTGCTATAATAAATATTAATAAGTATTAGTTAATTTTCTCTAATCTGATAGTATATCGGCTTTCTGTCTCTCTAAAATTCAGGTTGTAGATTTGCTGTGCTGTGGAGTTTGGCTTTCTTAAAAGAGTTTATAAAAGTCATACGAGAATATAAATCTTCTTATCTTATTCAACAAGGCTTCTTGCATGGATTATTCCGATTGATCTCATCAAATTACTCCTTCAGCTTCACCAACTCATCAAGTAACTCTCTCTCTCTCCCTCTCTCTCTCTCACACACACTTTTTTAGGCGAGGAACACACATGGGGCTGTATGAATGATGATATTAGAGCCATGTTGATCTTTTGTATGAGAGCGAGAAGAAAGCACAGTTGAATGAGGTAGCAATGACAAAATTTAATGAGTTTTTGACCAGGTGGATGGACTGTAGTCGTTGAACCTTAACTTCCGAATTCTTTAATTTAACAGCGCTACAAATTTGCATATTGAATAAAAACTTTTATAAGATAATTGCATCATAATTTTTTTTTGAATATTTTTGGAAAATGTCCTCCACATAAAAATATGTATCCGTTGGTCAAGGTTTGGCTTTAGCCTATTGACTTTGTTGAGCCGCCCCTGCATTACTCCAGCTCGTTATTCCACTTGTTAAGATAATCTGGCTCCTCAACAGTAAGTTTGAGCATAAAAATACAAAATAAAAAAACAAGACCATGGTGTTAACCTCAATATATTCTTTTTTTTCTGTCCAAATTATATTTGAAATATTTCTAGTATAAAATATAGATAGTTTTCCTCTACAAACGATTAAATTCTACATTGTTTTTCGGAACTCAAGTTGTTTGATATTATGCCTGAATGTGGTAGAGTAATGTGTCTGTTTTCATGCACTTATAAAAACTTTTTAAGTTTTAAGTATCTTGACGATGTTCAATTGATTTAAGCTTAGAACTGTGACTATACATTGATAGGTGAGCTCTACAATGGCTGGAAATTACAGGTTTGAAATGGATCAAGAAGACATAGTTAGGTCCTTGATCACATCTGTTGGTAGTTTTATTCAAGATAGACTTATTGATAAAGAACAAAGAACCTTGCATAAAGAACAATGTGCTGAGAGGTTAGCAGCTGAAGATGGGAACTCCGATAAGGACACAGAAGTTCGATACTCTGATCAAGCAGTTTTAGCCAATTTGGACTGGGGAATTGATGCCCTTGAAGAAGCAATCAACACATCAAACATTGAAACTAAGATGGCTAGACTAGATTACGCGGAAAAAATGCTGCAAGTTTGTGCAATGTTGGATTCTAATCAGAAAACTGCAGGGGTCCCTAATTTCTATCTCTCTGCTTGGGCTCATTTAAACCTTTCTTACTTATGGAAGTTGAGAAATAATGTTCACAATGCAGTACTTCATATACTGGAGATGTTTACTGTTGACCCTTTCTTCTCGCGGATAGATTTTGCACCTGAGCTATGGAGAAGTTTGTTTATTCCACACATGAGCTCCATTGTCGGGTGGTACTCAGAGGAGAGACATCGGATAGTGATGGATGTTATTCCTGATTCAAGTGACTTGTCTTTCACTATGGATTTTGATCATGATTTTAATGAATCTTTGATATTTTCTGTAAGGCCTGATCAAGCTGAGAAAATGCAGAAACTCGAGCAGCTTTATGGACAGTCATTGGATGAGAATACAAGGCTTTATGCTAAATACTATAAGGACTGTATGAACTATGATTCTGCAACTTCAAAGAAAGCAATTCCTCTGTTGCCAATCGCAGAGCCACCGATGACTCCATTGCATGAGGTATGCCGGTCAATTCCTGATTATGTCAAATTTGGCCCAATATTGCCTAAGAGTGCTGGGTTTACTCCTATTCTGAGAGTCAAGGAGAATGCAAATGGAGCCTCAAGGTCAGGTTCATTAACTTGTAATCACTGAATAAATTGTTAGTTCAATAACCACAGTTCTGTTGCACTGCATTATGGCTTTCCATGTTTAAGAATTCGTTATGACTTATGAAAACTGTAAAAAGAGAATGTCAAAACTTGTTCTAATCCTTAGGATTTTAGCAGATTGAATATGACTTCTTCGTCGTCTGGGAATCAGGAGGACTCCACAACTTGGGATCCACTAGTAAGTTTTTTGTACCCTTAACTTGTTACAATATGAATTTTGCTCTAGTGTGTTTATTAAAGTAAAGTACTGCTCTTTCTTGTCATACTCAGAAAGGAATTCCTGAGGTGGATGAAGAAGATTATGACCCTGAGCCTCATGTATACACTACATCGAATAAAAGGAATCAAGAAAACAATTCATCCTATTGTAGTGGAGTGAATAAGGATGTAGAAGCCAGGTCCAAAGTCATGCAAATTAATACAAACCAAAGACAATCTCCTAAGCCCTTCCCTTCAATGGACTTCCCTAAACTGGAGTCCCCTAAAGCTCCTTCACCAAAAGGATCTGATACCCCCTCGAAGAAAGGTGTATCTGTGTTACGCCTCTTGTCTGGACGTGTTAAGGACACCTCAAGTTCTATTTCTTTGCATTCATCCCAAGAGTTAAAAATTAGCTCAGCAGACTCGGATGAAGAAAGGACAGTACGTTTCAGAACCCCAACTTATGCGATGTTTGTTTTAACGTTTTTACCAATGGTTCGCAGACTTGAATCTATGGGACTGCTCTGATAGTTGTTTACACATGCAGGAGCAGCATGAATCTGCAGGGAAAAGAAATTCTCAAAGGTGGAGCCTTAGTCAATCCTTAGAAAAAGGGTACGTCATAGTACAAGTCACTTTCTAATATTGGAGATGATTGAAATTTTAGGGATAATTACATTTTTGGGCCGCCTTAAAAAATAATAGCTGGTAAATGATATGTTTGTATATTAAGTATAAATGTACATAAATATACATATTATTTACATAATCAGTACAAAAGTGAAAAAAACCTTTTCTAAAACTCTCTGAAAACAATGACAGCTCTCCGGATGGTAGTGATGAAGGAAGTCACAGCTGCATTTCTCTCCCATTGTCGGATAAGTCGACTGCTCCATCAAGGCCACCTAAAGATTTTGTCTGTCCGATAACTGGACAGATATTCAATGATCCCGTTACCCTTGAAACCGGTCAAACATATGAAAGGAAAGCCATCCAAGAATGGATGAATAGAGGCAATACAACATGCCCCATTACAAGGCAGTCTTTATCTGCCTTTACTCTTCCTAAAACCAACTATGTCCTGAAGCGACTAATAACGTCTTGGAGAGAACAGCACCCTGACCTAGCACAGGAGTTTTCTTACTCTGAAACACCAAGAAGTTATTTAAGCATTCCCTCTTCAAGAGAGAGGTCATCTGAATCTACTCCATCTCCTACATTTAATCATCCCAATCATAGGCGCATAGAGGAAATCATCGAACAAAGATCACGAAGATTTATGCGAGCAGCTGTATCTATGTCACCTACAAGTGTAATTTCTCAAGCAGCAACTGAAGCAATTATCAATGGCTTAAAACCTTATGTTTCATGTCTGTGCACTTCAGAGGACTTACAAGAATGTGAAAAAGCCATATTGACTATAGCAAAGATATGGGGTGACTCGAAACTTGAATCTCAAGGAGTTCACTCCTATTTATCTGTACCAACAATAGTGAATGGATTTGTAGAGGTATTATCAGCTTCCCAAAAGAGGGAAGTTTTAAGAACGACAATTTATATTTTGTCCGAGCTATTATATGCAGAGGATAGAGTTGGTGAGATCCTCACAAGTGTGGACTCAGATTTTGAATGCCTAGCTACTTTATTAAAAGATGGTCTTGCTGAAGCAGCGGTTCTTATTTACCTACTCAGGCCATCATTCTCTCAACTTTCGGCTCATAATTTTGTACCCTCTCTAACTCAGATTATCTCAAACAGAAGTGAGGATTTTAGTGATTTTCAGTTCACAATAGGACCAAAGGACGCCGCTGTTGTGTTGCTCGAGCAAATTATTACTGGAGGAGGTGAGAGCGACCGATCATTCAATGCTATGCAGATTATATCAGGAAATGGTATTCTTGCCTTGCTGAAGTGCCTAGGCCATGAAAATGGTAGAGAGTCCATTGTATGCATACTTTTGTGCTGTATTCGGGCTGATAAGAGTTGCAGAAATACAATAGCTAGTAGAATTGAGTTCTCTCCTGTTCTTGAGTTAATTCACACAGGAAGCGATAGCGTGAAAGGCACATGCATAGAACTTCTTTATGAGTTAGTTTTGTTAAGCAGGTACTTAAAACAAACATGACTTTATTCTTTCAAGTTTTTGTCTATAAACTCACCTTTTGATTTGCTTATTTACTACAAGCATATCTGGTTTTCAAAACTGAAACTTAAATATGCATGTGATCTTTTGGTTATATATTACCCTAAAATAATCCCTCTAGATTCTAACTCATGAAAAATGTTTGTTCAATTATTCCAGGAGAACATTGTGCAACAAGATTCTGCAGATAATTAAGGATGAGGGTGCATTTAGTACAATGCACACTCTTCTTGTTTGTCTTCAAATGGCTTCAATGGAGCAGAAATCTACCATTGCTCCTCTTCTTTTGCAGCTTGACCTTCTGGTCTGTTCCAGTTAATTTTGAAGTTCTTTTCAGCTACTCTATGTTGAACAAAAATGAATAAGGAAAATGTGATTCAGGTTGAGCCTCGGCAAATGAGCATATACAGGGAAGAATCGATAGAGGCACTGATTGAAGCACTACACAAAAAGGACTTCCCCACGTCTCAGCTCAGGGCTCTTGATGCCTTGTTATCTCTTTCCGGGCATCTAACTAACTCTGGTAAGTCCTTTCTTGAAGCTCGGCTACTCAAGATTGCGGGGTTTAATCAGCGATATAATGCCACGATGAAAGAAGAGAGGCAAAAAGCAGGTGAAAATGACACCACCAATATAATGGTATGAAGTTCTTCAGATATTAGTTGTATTATGGTTTATTCTTTTGTAATTTGTACAACTAGGAATCTTAACTAACACATGGTTTATAGGAAGAGGAAGAAAAAGCTCTGAGTTCTTGGGAAAATAGAACAGCATTTGTTCTTTGCAACCATGAGAAAGGATTAATATTCAGAGCTTTAGAAGAATGCCTTAAGAGCACCTCAATGGAGATAGCAAAATCTTCCTTTATTGTAGCCACATGGCTAATTCACATGCTCTATAATTTTCCCGATACTGGAATTAGAGATGTTGCTCGTAAGTCCTTGCTTGAGCAATTTATACAGATGCTCCAGTCGACAAAGAATATCGAGGAGAAGATCTTGGCAGCTCTTGCTTTGAGAGGCTTTATTACTGATTTATGTAAGGCTGGATTGTCTACTTAGGAAGTATATAAACAGGATATTAAGATTTTACTCATAGCTTTCGGTTGGTCTTTATGTTGTAAGGTGCACTCAGCGAACTGGGAATATATGCCAAATGTTTGTACAAAAGCTTGAGGAAAATTAAAAAGTACTCTATAGTGGCCAGTGATATAATGAAAACCTTGATGAACTTTCTATGTATTGATGCTGTAAGTGTTTTTTAAACTAGTAAGTAGAATTATTAGCTGCATAAGAAACTGTATTTTTTACAGGTCCTAATAGTTAGAACTGCAGGCAGAATTATGGTGCTATTCTGAATGTCCTGAGGTGGATGTGTCCATGAATGGAGAAGTTCTTTGTCTGCTCCACATAAGAGGTCGGCTTATTAGCAGTCATTCCGATGGAACCATTAAGGTAAGGGCCATTCTAATAAGCAGCTGCATTTCCTTTTGTCTTCTTTTTTTCTTTTAAAATCTAATTTGTGGAGCTTTCTGTGTTCAGGTCTGGGAAACTGGAAAAAGAGCTCCTCGGTTAATTCATGAAACGCGTGAGCACACAAAGGCTGTTACATGCCTTTATGTTTCATCTTCATGTGATAAACTTTATAGTGGCTCATTGGACAGAACAATCCGGGTAAGCTCTCTCCTTCTGGCAATGAAGTATGTATAAAAGATACGACCTTATTACAATAAGCAGAGAATAAGTACTGCTTAACCTTATCTGAAAATATATCACCTAGATTCAAGACTATTCTGTATCATACAAAATAGAAGAAGAAGCGATTAAGCAATGCTTAGTTCTTAAAATTAATTACTGGAGACAGCAGAAAGCAAATAACTTAGCCTTATAATCTTTCTCCATTTAAGGAAGCACCAGAGCTCAACTATGGATTTGAACAATACTATGCTGAGGAAGCCTTTTGCAATGATCTCTAAGAACATATTATCTCAATTTGCCGATTTCTAGTTAAAGGCTTCATTATATTTTGACATCCTTTCCTGAAAGATCTTGCAGGTTTGGGCTATCAATCGAGAGGAAATCCACTGTCTTCAGGTTCATGATGTGAAAGAGCCGGTGCTTGAGTTGATAGCTAACACTCATTTTACATGCTTCGCATCTCAAGCGACAGGAGTTAAGGTCAGCACTCTGGATTTCTTTTAAATCACATGAGATGTGTTCATTTAAGACAACCATACATTAATGTTTTCCTGTAAAACAAATAACATCATATTGATGAGACTTTTGGCCTGGTACAAATGACTCACCAAACCTCAAACTCGGCAGGTTTATAGTTGGTCAGGGTTTCCCAAGCATGTAAACTTCCAAAAATATGTCAAGTGCCTTGCCATTATGGGCGATAAACTTTATTGCGGATGCACAGGATATAGTATACAGGTAATACTTCGTGCATTCAAGGGGTAGATTATATAGGACCAAGGAGGGAAAATTGTCCTAAGTTTCTCATTTGATCTCACATTCTTGATTGAGACAAATGAAATGACCTGGCAGTGGATAACAAAGATTGCCAATTCTCGGTTAAGTTTGATAAGCTTAACAAACTAATGGCAGGAAGTTGATTTAAGCTCTCAAACATCAACAACATTTTATGCTGGTGCCAAGAAGTTATTAGGAAAACAGAATATCTATTCCCTCCAAGTTCAAAACAATGTTATGTTTGCTGGTGGTTCCTTAGTTGATGGAATATCCGGAAAGGTATAAATACACATTTTATCATTCGTAGCAACTTTATTTTATTCACGTAAAAATATCCGAGGATGATATGCTTTCTGTTTATCATCCAATGTACGCGCTCGTGAAGGTATTTTCTCTCCCTAGCAAGGCAGTCATTGGATCACTTTCAACCTGTTCAGACATCCAACGACTAGCAGTAAACAACGATTTCACATTTTCCGCGACAAAATCTGGCACCATAGAGGTATGGCTGCAAGAAAGAGTTACAAAGATCACTTCCATTAAGATGAAAAGTGGTGGACAGACTAAAATTACATCTTTAGCTGTGGATAAAGAGGGAGAAATGATATTTGCTGGTTCTACAGATGGAAAAATTCAGGTTCAATGCACATCTCTTTAGCTATATTTAAGGGTATTTCTATTGATTGCTAGTGACTCGTAATGACATTGCTGATTGCAGGTTTGGCGTTTGGATTAAATAAAAAAAAAAAAAAGGAAAATTGCTTTGGTGCAGATCTACTTGGAACCGGAAAAGTGACAATTTTGTGTAATTTTGAATACGTTTTCTTAATTCTTCATATTTCATATAATATTTCCTGTACCTACCTTTTACATATTTTACTAAAATGTAACAAGCAATGTGAAGAAAATCATTCAGAATCCGCATAGTGTTTTATATATATATATATATATATATATTAAAGCAAGAAAGTTACCATATATAATTGACATTATGGATAAGCCAAGTGGCAAACTAATAAATATCAATAGTATATGGTAACTTTATTCTATATTTGACTGTTTTAGTTAAATATATATATATATATATATATATATATATATATATATATTAAAAGGTAATTTTTTTGAATTTATAGATAAAGTTTTAAAATTCGAATTTCAATAAAAAATAAATTTATCTTTTTTTTAATCATGTTATAATACTTAATTCGGTTAATGATCATATGCTATCATGTTAGGAATTTTTTTTTATTTTTTCTAATTATTTAAATACTACTTCGCTTCTAGCAAAAAAAAAAAAAAACTACTTCGTATAACTATAAAACTCTTTCACATTTAAAATCCTATAAGTATAGTTATTTGAAACATTGTAGCTAGATTTGAACAAAACAAAATTCTTTTAAAATAAATGTAATATATAGGGCACATGTTTATATGTTTATCTAAATAACAAAAAAGAGTTCACAAAACCAAATAAAAGTTTACTTACATATATAATAAAGTAAACATACATGCTGGATAAAAAAACATCACAAAATGAATCAGTATTAAAAAAAAAATTGTTTCTTTTTTCTTCTTGAAGAATGTTTGTTTGAAGAGTCAATTTGCATAAATGGACATCAAACAAATAATAAAACTTTGGCTATACAATTGATATCATTAATTTTAATTTAGCACATTCAAGGAATTGAATGGTATAAGCTGAAACCCCTTCATTAAGTCAAGCCAATATTGCAAGGGTATAATATTTTTTTCGTTGAAGAATATTAGTTTTGAATCATTGGATTATGTGAAAGCTTTTTTTTTTCAAACTCAACAAGAGAGAAGTTGGTTTCTAATTAATAGTTTCTATAGCGACTTTTAAGGGCAACAAAGATTATATATAAAGAAAAAATTGGTATGACGTAGAATATCTTTTTTTTAAATGTAAACAAATTATTTCGAAAAAATTCTTTATTTTTTAAATTCAAAGATAATAAAAAGATAAGGTATTTTTGAACATTAGTAGAGAATTTTAAAATTATTATAATAGAAGTTATATCATGGATAAACTCAACAAACCGAAATCTTATAGAATATTTACATAATATCCGACCATATTTATTGTTTACTTTTTATAACTAATATAAATAGATGATATACCGACAACACACAATTATACACATATTATATATGGATTATATATAATTTACACATCATTCAATTTTTTAATTTAAGTGCTCAGGTGAACACCTATTTAGGCTGATTAGATAAAGCCAAATAAAAATATAAAATAATTTCAACCAAAGACTAAAAATATAATTAAAGTTCATATGTAGACAATTTTTATTAAAACTCATATTTTTATAGTGAAATAAATTAATTTTTTGTAACAAAAGGAATAATAACATAAAAAATAAGATAAAAGAAAATAAATATTGAAAAAAATGTTAGAAAGATCCAAAAACGAAAAATAAAAGATGACAACAAATTTCTTTTTATGTTTCATCTTTTTTGAGTATAAAAAATTTGAAAGTTAATCTCATCGATTTCAATTTTTTTGTCAACTCAAATACATAGATTATAGGATAAGGATATCTTAGAATATTTTTTTTTAAAATTTACATTATGTGTCGTTTTAAAAAATTCACTGTTACTACAAATTGATATGATATTCGAATTTGAATTGGAATGCAATTTGAGTGGTTTGCATTGAGGTTAAGCGAAGTATGGTGTCAAAAAATAAGCTACTCGACAATATTAAGACAATATATGCAATATTTTATAATAATAATCAACTAATTTAATATTTAGTGATTTAAAGAATAATTTTTTTGCATATATAGGGTATTAAAAATTCAAATTTTGGGGCTAAAGATATCGATAAACTTAAAGTGGAGTCATACTCAAATAAATTCGGCCAAAGAATCATTTAAATTTTTAGATAGTCGATTAAAGTGAATTTTAAATTAAGGATAATATCTTCACTTGCATCAATATAAAGATAATCATTATTATAATATATATATAAAGTTTTAGAAATTAAAATTTCAAAATAGAAATATTTTTTGAAAGATAAAATCATACCAAATAAGAGTTCAAGTAATAGTAGTATGAGAGTCACGTTGCAATCAAAGAATCGTTTATATCGTGTCAACCTTTGTGCTTTGCCATAAATATGAGTTATTATTTCACTTTGTGACTATTTTTAGGTTCTAATAACACCTATGAGAATATTGCAAAAATAAAATTATCACTACAAGAATTGAGAAAATATTAGTTTCGTTTCATTTAGTGTTTATTAATTAATATCTGACAATTATCTATAATTATTTAGAAGGTTTAAATGTTAAGGTTATTTACATATAATTCAAATAACTCAGATATTTAACATGGTTAATGTCAAATATCAAAATAGAGTAAAAACAAATTCACTAGCTAAAGAATTTTTTTATATTTTTAGATAGCCAACTAAAATGAGTTTTGAATTAAGAATATTATTTTCAATTATATTATTATAAAAATAATTATTATTAAAAAATAATATTTTAGAAACATAAAGTTTAAGAAAGAAATATTTTTTAAGAGATATCAACGCACCACATAAAGTTCAAATAGTAGTAAAAGAGTCAAGTCTTATCAAAGAGTCATTCATTGTCTCAATATTTTATTATTTTGCCATAAATATGAGTTATTATTTTGTTTCCTGATTATTTTTAGGATCCAATGACCCTGGCAAGAATGATATCAAAAAATAAAAATAGAAGAAATGAATAATTTTTTTCCATATAATTAATATCCAGTGGTTATCTATATTTACTGAAAAAATATAAATTTTAATATTATTTACATACAATTCAAATAACTTAAATAATTGATATGGCTAGAATTCGCATGAGTACTAATATTAGTACTAATACTAGTACTCTCTCCGTTTCATATTGTTTGAGGTACTTTCCTTTTTAGTCTGTTCCAAAATAAATGACACATTTCTAAATTTGGAAATAATTCAACTTTAAACTCTTCATTTTACCCTTTTTGCCCTTAGTGAGAAGCTTTTATAGCCACACAAATGGTATGGCCCCACAAACCTTTTACCCCTTAATCTTTTAAGACCACAAATTTTAAAAGTCTTCTTCTTTTTTCTTAAACTCCGTGCCGAGTCAAACTACCCCAAACAATATGAAACGGAGGGAGTATATAATAATAAATGAAAGGTCACATCAACAGGAACAAGATAACAAATAAAATGTAGAGGGTAAATTTTGCCCGAAATGAACCCTCACTTTTTAGGGCCTATTTGTCCTTGAAAAACTCATTAGGAGCCCGCTTGAATTGACTTAAAAAAAATAACTTTTAAGTTAAGTGCTTAAAAACACTTTATAGTGCTGGAACTTAATTTATAAATAACCATTTACATGTTTGAATAAAAGTGCTGAAATTTTAAAAAAATTATGAAGTGTTTGGTAAATAAATGCTTATAAGCACTTTTTCTTATTAAAATGACTGAAATATCCTCCATGTTTCTAAAATTCATAGCTACCCAGCTGCAACTTAATCACAAAAAAGTTGATTTCTTGATTAAAAATCAGATCTTTGAACCAATTCAGCAAATACTCATAAATGTTTTACCAAGAAAAACAGTTCAAGAACCCCCAAAAAATGCTTTCTTGAATAAATTTTTTTTTGGGGTTTTAAATATTCTAGAGTCATATTTCTTGGAGTTTGATGTTTTTCAGCAAATTAAGGTTTTGGGTATGACCAAAACACAAAGATTTAGTTGCAAGATCCAAGAAATTTTTTTGCGGAAAGAAAGGAAAGGAAAACGAAAGGGAAGCAAAATAATGTTGCTGAAAGGAAAGGAATGCACGAAGAAGAAAGCATAGGCTGCTAATGGAGAAAAGAAAAAAAAAGTGCTGGTTAGTAGGTTTTGTACTCCGGGGTAATTTCGGGAATAAGTAATATTATAAGGGATAAGAAAGTAATAACCTGGTCAAACCAAAATGGCTTTTAAGCCAATTTAAAAAAAGTTGAGTTTATCCAACTTGTTAGTTTTGGCTTTTTTAAGCCCTTTTCTTAGTTGCCAAACACTTTCAGAAGTTAAAAAGTGCTTAAAAGCTGGTTTGCCCATCCAAACGGGCTCTAAAACAGAAGGTTCTTGGGCTTAAGATGAAAATACTTGTTTATGGTGATTAAATAATAAACATTACTGTTGGTAACAATTTTGTTAAGTTTCCCATAACAAATAATCCGAAATTCAGGATCTAGTTATCATTCTTTTATAAGACAGGAATGAGAGGACAAACTCTTTAGATGTGAAAAATACTAAACAAAGATTATGTTAGAGTAAACGATAAGTGGCTATAATTTTATATTTTAATATATTTTTTGCCTTGCATTTTATATGCTTTAATGATAAACTACACTTTATTTGCATGTAATAGGTGAATTGTAATGAAAATAGAACAAAAGGAATAATTAAAGTCTAAAGTATGCTCGAAAACAGTTGAAAAGAAGAAAGAAAGAAGTGAGCAACAGATAAATGAGGAAGCTGGCGAAGCAAACTCAAGCTCACGATAGAGCTGGCTGGGCGAGCCTTTCAGCTTGCGTGGGAGTAGGCTAGGCGAGGTCCACCTCGTGTTAAGGCTGGCGACGGTAGGTCTGGGGCGATATCCAGCTCGCGTGAAGCCTCGCGAGGCGAGGACTGAGGCGCGCACACTCCAAACTTTGAAGGCTTATTTCGTCTAATGGTTGGACCAGGACTTGGCCTATGTCGTTTAGATCTTTTCCTACACATATAAATACACATAAATCGCCACTTTTGAAGGAGTTTTGCAACCGGATGCAAGAATAGCTCGTGGAACAACCGTTGGGAGTTAGAATCATCGATTTCTACATCCTTTTATCCTTGCTTTATAATTTAATTATGCAAAATATTTTGGATATTGTTACTATGAGTATGAGTAGCTAAACTCCTAATCTAAGGTTTTGATGAAACCTATTAGAGGATGATTTTCTTATTACATTAATATAGATTTGCGGTAGTATTTTCTCTATTTGTTCAACTACGTTATTATTGTGATTGGTTGAAGAGCTCTCAATAGTCTGCTTATTTAGTATGTACTACTCGGGAGAGAGTGCGTATGTAGGTAGTTGTTGAACGACATCACTCCTAACGTATATGAGGGATCAATACAGAGGGTTTAAAGGTGAGATTAGGGATAACTATGACGACCTAAAGGGATCATCACTGTTTTCTTATCCATTTCAAGCTTACGAGGCCTTGAAAACCTCATTAATAGTTGCCTCGATTTGCGTGTGTAGTCCATATGCGTAGCTGGAAGCTCAAATATGAAATTCTGTGAAAATTTGCTAAGTTTTGATATTAAAATGAATAAATTTGACTTCGGTCAACTTTTGGATAAACGGGCCCGAACCCGTAAATTTACAGTCTTGGAAGGTCCGTAGAAAAATATGGGACTTTGGCGTATGCCCGGAATCGAATTTCAAGGTCCCAGGCCCGAGAAATAAATTTTTGAGTAAAATTATTTTTTGAAAATATTTAAGGAAAATGAAAATGAAAACTGATTAAAAAGTGATGGTATCGGAACCGTATTTTGGTTTCGGTGCCCGGTATAGGTCTTATATGTGGTTTAAGCGCCTTTTGTAAAGTTTGGTTGAAAACGGATGTCGTTTGACATGTTTCAGACTTAAAATGAAAAATTTTATGTTTTATGAAATTTGGAAGAAATCATGGATTTTAAGGCTTAATTCGTTATATATTACATTATTTTGGCGATTTGATCGCACGGTTAAGTCCATATGATGTATTTTGGACTTAGAAAATCTGGTGTTGTTGCTGGTTCCTGGTGTCCAGGTTTTTGTTCTATGTGATCGCATAGGGATGTCCGCGATCGCATAGAGTTAATTTTGATAGTCATTAATTTGTTCTATGCGATGGCATAGAGTTAATTTTGGTAGTCATTAATTTGTTCTATGCGATCGCATAAGGATGTCCACGATCGCACATAGTTAATTTTGGTAGTCATTAATTTGTTCTATGCGATAGCATCGGGATGTCCACGATCGCATATAGTTAATTTTGGGAGTCGTTAATTTGTTCTATGCGATCGCATTGACACTTCCGCGATCGCATTGAGTAAATTTTGGAAGTCATCAGTTTGCTCTATGTGATCGCATTGATTCTTCTGCGATCGCATAGAGTTAATTTTTCGCTCTGTTATTTAGACCCAAAAATAGAACACTTACGGGAATAACACCACATTTCACAACTTCTTCATTCCAACAACACTTGGGGCGATTCTTGAAGCACTCTTTCACCACAATCTCTTGGGGTAAGTAATCTCTAACTCGTTTTCTTCATTTCCATCAATATCATTTGAATTCCTAGGCCTACAACATGTGAAAATAGGTAGAAATCTGAGAATTGGGTAGAGTTAAGGTTTTCAAATATTTCGTGAATTAGACCTCGTTTTGGGGTCGAACTTGAAGGCAAATTATATATTCGGGCTCGTAAGTGAATGAGTGATCGGACTTTGGTTCGAACCCGTGTTTTGACCAAGCGGGCCCGGGGTCGATTTTTATAATTTTGGGCAGAATGTTTAGGAGAATATATTTAGGCATATGGATTGGATTGGTTAGTATTATTGATGATATTAAATCAATTGTTTATAGATACGATTGAATCGAAGCCAAACTAGAAAGGAAAATCGGTGCTTAAGGATTGAGTTGGCCATAGAACTTCGAGGTAAGTGTTTGATCTACCCTAACTTGAGGGAATATGAGTTGAGCCATGTTTGTTACTTGCTAATTGTCGAGTAAGATGTATAAGCATGGTGACGAGTATATATACATTGGTGTCTAGTATGACCGTGAGTCTTTACATTACGAATATTTGGATTTTTCTATATCTTCCATGTTTGAATAATGATTTCTATATATTGTGAAGAGTATGTGAAGGAAATTGTGATATTTAATGTTCGAGGAGCGTTGGCTCAAATTATATATGAAATATTGATTAAGAATGAAATAAAGAGAAAGAATCATTGAATTATTCCCTCGCCAAAAATATTTATGGTATTGTTGATATATTCCTTGCCGGAAATTTTATCATAAATTATTGAGTCCTTGTTGGACCCCTATTAATATTTTTTTCTAGTCTATTCCATTGTCCCTTAATTGTGATTGTTGCTTGGGTGAGGAAGAGAGAAAAAGCACGAAGGGTGATGCCGTGCATTGTTTGATATTATAAAATGGGAGTGGGTGGTACGCCTACCACAAATAATATATTGAAACGGGAGCGAGTGGTACGCCTACCATAAATGATATATTAAAATAGGAGCGAGTGGTACGCCTACCACAAATGATATTGAAATGGGAGCGGGTGGTACACCTACCACAAATGATATTAAAATGGGAGACAAATGATATTAAAAAGGGAGCGAATGGTACGCATACCACAAATGATATATTGAAATGGGAGCGAGTGGTATGCCTACCACAAGATATTATGAAATGGGAGCGGATGGTACGCCTACCACGAGATATGAGGAATGGGATCGGGCTACCACGAGATATGAGGAATGGGATCGGGTTGCACGCCTGCAACAAGATGAGCTGAATATGAAAGTTGTCTTTATTTCTTATTTCAGTGTTAGAAGTTAAACTGTAGATTGTTTCTCAGTTATTCCTGATATCCTGTTTATATCTGATACCCCTGAAGCATGTTCCCTTTCCACATTGACTGATTGTTTCTTGTACTTCCTTGTTGTGTATGTGTGTGTGTATATATATATATATATATATATATATATATATATATTTGAACTGCACAGGATTAATTGGGTGTCTGGTCCTAGCCTCGTCACTACTTCGTCGGGGTAGGCTAGGCACTTACTAGCACATGGGGTCGGTTGTGCTGATACTACACTCTGTGCTCTTTTGCACAAATACAGGTTTCAGATAGCAGCAGCAATAGCGCGGGTGTTAGCATTCAGACCAACGAGACACCGAGGTAGCCTTGCAAGCGTTCGCAGGCCTGACGTCTCTTCTATCTTTATTTCAGTCTGTTATCTCATGTATTTCGAGACAAACAGTTATATTTTCTTTCGGATATTGTATTTAGCACTCTTAGTAGTTCGTGAGTACGTGACACCAGTCTTGGGTAAAGGTTTTTATTGGTTTTCAGTATTTCATTAGTTTTGTTAACTTAAGTCTTCCGCTCATTTAAATTATTTCGCTGTATTTATATTATTATTATTGTTAAATTGTTAAATGAAGAATCCTGAAAATGAAAAAGGTAAATAAGAGTTGGCTTACCTAGCTCCTATTAGTAGGCGCCATCACGACTCCCGAGGGTGGGAAATCCGGGTCGTGACAAGTTGGTATCAGAGCACTAGGTTACATAGGTCTCACAACTCACGAACAAGATTAGTAGAGTCTGAGGTATCGGTACGGAAACGTCTATATTTATCCCTCAGAGGCTATAGAGTTAGGAAAAAGTTTCACATTTGTTCTTTCTTGTCGTGCGGTTCTGTTTCTCAAAGCTAATTGAATTTCTACCCTTGTCTTTCCACGAATGGCGAAGTCACGTACCGCTTCTTAAGACGAACAATGGCACCGACTAGTGATAGATCAACTACGTCTTCAGAAGTTTTGCGAAGGTCGGATAGGTTTCACCAAACTCTTCGCTACCACTTTCAGCGGTGCATCTTTTGAGGACCCATGAAATTTTCTTGACCGCAGCTATGAGGTATTGTAGAACGTGAGAATAATCAAAAGCTAGGGGGTTGATTTTGGTGTGCTTCAGATGACAAGTAGGGGTAGTGGAAAGATAATGTATTTACCAGACCAGTTGTGGTTCCAACGGAAGATGCAGACATATCAGGAGATCACCTAATGAGTCATGTAGGGGTTCAATGGACCTTGATGTTTGGCCGATTTATTTGAGTTGTGAAGGACAAATATTGTAGATTATCGGATGTTGTGACCTTTGACTTAGCGCCAAATGGGGAATTCCACTATCAGTGAATGGATCTTATGGTTATGTGTTATGTCAGTTTTGGCTTGAAATGTATATATATGGTACGGAAAGGTTCCCCAATAATTTATAAATATTTAAGGCTTGGTACTTTGCAGGTGATAAGGTTGGAACTTATGGTATGTCTGCCTCCTTAATAATACAACACTTCAGTATCAAGGGAGTTAGGGAAACAACTTTAAATTTACAAAAAGGTCTACTCAGTGTGGCATTCACAGTTGCTGATTTGGGGTGCTTTGGAGGAAATACAGTGGTAGACGACCTTCTCTACTATGTGGTTTGTGCCAAGATATATCTGTATGGAGTTTTACATTTGTGATCGTTGTGCGTAAATAGGGGTAAGAATCGCCCCCAAAGAATAATGAAGAGTATATGAATAAATGGGGTAGCTCAGGAGTGTTAAGCCAGCATAGAAAAAGAGGAAATTGGTCGCCGGTGTTTGTGGCAAGCCTACGAAGAGGGCAGACTGGCCAATGCAACATCACCTACTCAGCTCTATTTTAAGAAATGTTTTGAAGGAGCTTACCTCCTGGATTCTCTGCAATATGTGGTATATGTGATCTGAGCGGTTGTGCCAGGTCACCATGACAGTGTCCGAATATGTCATCAGGTTCAATAAGTTAGCTGAGCCCTCAAAGGAATTGTTACGAATTTGGTAATACTAGGCATATCATGGAAAAAAAATTGTCCTAGACTTGGATTAACATAATTTATGAAAGCTCTCAGGCTACGTGCCCTATTACAGTCAATACTCAGCTTATATGATTAGCCAGAGGTAGGGGTCATGATGTTAGAGGTGGAGGTGAGACTCCTAGAGGTGGAGACCCAACCATTGATATATTTTCTATGGTGTGGCTGAGGTCGCAACACTAGATGGTGTCGTTACTAGTACGGTTTCGAATAGCTATAAAGTAACAATTTTCTTAATTTGATTCGATTCTGAGTATCGTGGCAAGTCCTTCTATTGTGCTCCACGTATGAGTGAGCTTCGTAATTCTGAGATCCGCTTATGTGAATGATCCCGTTGAGAGATTCAACGGAGATGGATAAGTCTATCATTATATGTTGTGATATTTTTAAACGAAAAAAAACATTTGAAAGAAGAAGAAATGAAATATTTCGGTTGGCACGCCGTGCATAATACTGGGGACTCAGCACTAAGGACGAGACCCTCGCATATTTATGTAATGAGAAGTATTTAAACCGTAATTATTGAGTTTTAGTCTACGAGATATGGTTATGTCAAGATATCATTGCGATAATGCCTTGCTTGTAATGCGGAGGTGGATAGGCCCAATTACAGGGGAGACTGTGCCGAAATTTCTGAAGAACTTGGGAATTGAAAAAAAAACAAATTTTGGGATATTGATAATGTGCATTGATTACCGGCAATTGAACAAGGTTACAATTAAGAATATATATCCACTGCCGAGGATTGATGATTTATTTGACCAGCTTCACGGTGCCAAGGTGTTTTCAAAAATAGACTTGAGATCTGGCTACCATCAGTTAGAAATTAGGGCATCCGATGTTCCTAAAACAGCTTTCCACACTCGGTACGGACATTATGAGTTCTTGGTTATGTCTTTTGGGGTTGACAAATGCCCCAGCAGCTTTTATGGACTTGATAAACCGAGTGAGGCCTTATTTGGACTTCTTCGTGTCTTCATTGATGACATATTGATATACTCTCGTAGCCAGGAGGAGCATAAGTAACATCTCAGAGTGGCTCTTCAGACTCTGAAGATAGTCAGCTGTATGCAAAATTTTCAAAGTGTGAATTCTGGTTGAGTTCAGTTGCATTCATGGGTCACATCGTAACGGCAGAAGGTATTTAGGTTGATCCGAAGAAGATTGAGGCAGTCAAGAACTGGCCTAGACCAACATCAACTATAGAGATCTGGAGTTTCTTGGGATTGGCAGGTTACTATCTAGGGTTCGTGGAGGGATTTTCATCTATCACAGCCCCGATGACCAGGTTGACCCAGAAGGGTGCCCAGTTCAGATGGTCGGACGAGTGGGAGGCGAGCTTTCAGGGGCTCAAGATAGCTCTGACTACTGCACTGGTATTAGTTTTGCCCACAGGTTCAGGGCTTTATACAGTCTATTGTGATGCTTCCCGTATTGGACTTAGTGCAGTGTTGATACAGGACGAAAAGGTCATTGCCTATGCTTTGAGGTAGTTAAAGATTCACGAGAAGAACTATCCAGTACATGATTTGGAGTTGGCAGCTATGGTTCACGTATTGAAGATCTGGAGGCACTATTTATATGCCGTGGCATGTGAGGTGTTCATTGATCACAAGAGTCTTCAGTACTTGTTTAAGAAAAATGAGTTGAATTTGAGGTAGAGAAGATGGTTGGAGTTATTGAAAGATTATGACATCACTATTTTATATCACCCCGGGGAGGCCAATATGGTGGCCGATGCTTGAGTAGAAAGTCAGCCAGTATGGGAAGTCTTGCTTTTATTCTGGTCAGTCAGAGGCCGCTTGCATTGGATGTTTGGGCTTTGGCCAATCGATTTGTGAGGCTGGATATTTCAGAGCCTAGTCGAGTGCTAGCTTGCACGGTCGCTCGTTCTTCATTATTGGAGCGTATCCGTGATCGGCACTTTGACGATCCTCATTTGTGTGTCCTTAGAGACATGGTGCAGCGAAGGGGTGCCACGCAGGTTACATTAGATACTGATGGAGTTTTGAGATTGTTCACCTGCATGGTGTGCCGGTATCTGTCATTTCGGACCGAGGTACGCAGTTTACCTCGCGTTTCTGGAAAGCAGTTCAGCGGGAATTAGGCACCCAAGTACAGTTGAGCACAACATTTCATCCTCAGACAGACGGGCAGTCAGAACGGACTATTTAGATTTTTGGAGGATATGCTCCGACCTTGTGTTATTGACTTTGGAGATTCGTGGGATCAGTTCTTTCCTTTAGCGGAGTTTGTCTACAACAACAGCTACCAGTCGAGCATCTAGATGGCTCCTTATGAGGCCTTATATGGTAGGTGGTGCCGGTCTCCTATTGGATTTTTTGATACGGTAGAGACTCGATTGTTGGGTACAGATTTGGTTTAGGAGGCCTTGGATAAGGTCAAGATTATTCAGGAAAGGCTTCGTTCAGCTCAGTCTAGGCAAAAGAGCTATGCAGATCATAAGGTTCGAGATGTGCCTTTCATGGTCGGAGAGCGTGTGTTGCTCTGAGTGTAGCCTATGAAGGGCGTGATGAGATTTGGGAAAAAGGGCAAGCTTAGCCCTAGGTTCATTGGTCCGTTTGAGAGTCTTGATTGAGTGGGAGAGGTGCCTTATAGACTTGCATTGCCGCCTAGCTTATTAGCCGTACATCCAGTTTTTCATGTATCGATGCTTCAGAAATATCACGGTAATCCAGCCCACGTGTTAGATTTCAGCACTGTCCAGTTGGACAAAGACTTTTCTTACGAGGAGGAGCCAGTAGATATTTTAGACCGGCATGTTCGTCAGTTGAGATCCAAAAGTTTTCCCTCTGTTCGTTTTCAGTGGAGAGGTCAGCCTCCTAAGGCTTCGTCGTGGGAGTCCGAGTCTGATATGCAGAGCCGTTATCCCCATCTATTCCCCGACTCAGGTAGTTCCTTTTAATGTCCATTCAAGGACAAACAGTTGTTTTAGAGGTGGAGAATGTGACGACCCAAAGAGGTCATCACTGTTTTTTTATCCATTTCGAGCTTCTGAGGCCTTGAAAACCTAATTTATAGTTGCCTCAATTTGCGTGCGCAATCCATATGCGTAGTTGGAAGCTCAAATATGAATTTCTGTGAAAATTTGGTAAGTTTTGATATTAAAATAAATAAATTTGATTTCGGTCAACATTTTGGGTAAACGGGCCTGGACCCATGAATTTACAGTCTTGGAAGGTCCGTAGAAAAATATGGGATTTGGGCGTATGCCTGGAATCGAATTCCGAGGTCCCAGGCCTGAGAAATGAATTTTTGAGTAAAATTATTTTCTGAAAATATTTAAGGAAAATGAAAATAAAAACTGATTAAAAAGTGATGGTATCCGGCTTGTATTTTGGTTCCGGTGCCCGGCACAACTCTTATATATGGGTTAAGCACTTTCTGTAAAGTTTGGTTGAAAATGGATGTCGTTTGACGTATTTCGGACTTAAAATGGAAAATGTGATGTTTTATGAAATTTGGAAGAAATCATGGATTTTAAGGCTTAATTCATTGTATATGATGTTATTTTGGCGATTTGATCGCACAGTTAAATCCATATGATGTTTTTGAGATAGTATACATATTTGGCTTGGAGCCTCGAGGGCTCAGGTCAGTTTCGGATAGGTGTCGGACTATTTTGGACTTAGAAAATCTGGTGTTTTTGCTGGTTGCTGGTGTCCAGGTTTTTGTTTTATGCGATCGCATAGGGATGTCCGCGATCACATAGATTTAATTTTGGTAGTCATTAATTTGTTGTCCGCGATCACATAGAGTTAATATTGATAGTCATTAATTTGTTCTATGCGACGGCATAGGGATGTCCACGATCGCATAGAGTTAATTTTGGTAGTCGTTAATTTGTTCTATGCGATAGCATAGGGATGTCTGTGATCGCATAGAGTTAATTTTGGGAGTCATCAATTTGTTCTATGCGATCGCATTGATTCTTCCGCGATCACATAGAGTAAATTTTGGCAGTCGTCAGTTTGTTCTATGCGATCACATTGATTCTTCCGCGATCGCATAGAGTTAATTTTTCGCCCAGTTATTTAGACCAAAAACATAACACTTACGAGAATAACACCACATTTCACAACTTCTTCATTCCAACAGAACTTGGGGCGATTATTGAAGCACTCTTTCACCACAATCTCTTAGGGTAAGTAATCTCGAACTCATTTTCTTCATTTCCATCAATATCATTTGAATTCCTAGGCCTAGAACATGTGAAAATAAGTAGAAATTTGAGAATTGGGTAGAGTTAGGGTTTTCAAATATTTCGTTAATTAGACCTCGTTTTGGGGTCGAACTCGAAGGCAAATTATATATTCGGGCTCGTGAGTGAATGGGTGATCGGAATTTGGTTCGAACCTCATGTTTTGACCAACCGGGCCCGGGGTCGATTTTTATAATTTAGTGCAGAATGTTTAGGAGAATATATTTAGGCATATGGATTGGATTGTTTAGTATTATTGATGATATTAAATCATTTGTTTATAGACACGATTGAATCGAAGCCAAACTCAAAAGGAAAAGCGGTGCTTAAGGATTGAGTTGGCCATAGAACTTCGAGGTAGGTGTTTGATCTACCCTAGGTTGAGGGAATAGGAGTTGAGTCATATTTTTTACTTGCTAATTGTCGAGTACGATGTATAGGCATGGTGACGAGTATCTATACATTGGTGTCTAGTATGACCGTGAGTCTTTACATTACGAATATTTGGAATTTGCTATATCTTCCATTTTTGAATGATGATTTCTATATCTTGTGAAGAGTATGTGAAGGAAATTGTGATATTTAATGTTCGAGGAGCGTTGGCTCAAATTATATATGAAATACTGAGTAAGAATGAAAGAAAGAGAAAGAATCATTGAATTATTTCCTCGCTAAAAATACTTATGGAATTGTTGACATATTCCTTGATGGAAATTTTATCATATATTATTGAGTCCTTGTTGGAGCCCTATTAATATTTTTTTCCAGTCTATTCCCTCGCCCTTTAACTGTGATTGTTGCTTGGGTGAGGAAGAGAGCAAAAGCACGAAGGGTGATGCAATGCATTGTTTGATATTATGAAATGGGAGCGGGTGGTACGCCTACCACAAATGATATATTGAAATGGGAGCGAGTGGTACGCCTACCACAAATGATATATTGAAATGGGAGCGAGTGGTACGCCTACCACAAATGATATTGAAATGGGAGCGGGTGGTATGCCTACCACAAATGATATTAAAATGGGAGACAAATGATATTAAAAAGGGAGCGAGTGGTACACCTACCGCAAATGATATATTTAAATGGGAGCGAGTGGTAAGCCTAACACAAATGATATAATAAAATGAGAGCGAGTGGTATGCCTACCACGAAATATTATTAAATGGGAGCGGGTGGTACGCCTACCACGAGATATGAGGAATGGGATCGGGTTGTACGCCTGCAACAAAATGAGCTGAATATGAAAGTTGTCTTTATTTCTTATTTCCGTGTTAGAAGTTAAACTATAGATTGTTTCTCCGTTAGTCCTAATATCCTATTTATATCTGATACCCCTGAAGCATGTTCCCTTCCCACATGGACTGATTGTTTCTTGTACTTCCTTGTTGTGTGTGTGTGTGTGTGTATATATATATATATATATATTTTTTTTTTTTTTTGAACTGCATAGGATTAATTGGGTGTCTGGTCCTAGCCTCGTCACTACTTCGTCGGGGTAGGCTAGGCAATTACCAACACATGGGATCGGTTGTGCTGATACTACACTCTGTGCTCTTTTGCACAGATACAGGTTTCAAACAGTAACAATAATAGCGCGGGTGTTAGCATTCAGATCAGCGAGACACCGAGGTAGCCTTGCAGGCGTTCGCAGGCCTAACGTCTCTTCTATCTTTATTTCAGTCTGTTATCTCATGTATTTCGAGACAAATAGTTATATTTTCTTTCGGACGTTGTATTTAGCACTCTTAGTAGTTCGTCAGTACGTGACACTGTCACGACCCGGATTTCCCACCATCGGGAGTCGTGATGGCGCCTACTGTCGGAGCTAGGCAAGCCAAACATCTAAACAACTTCGGATAACAACACAACAATAATAAAATAATGAGCCTTTAATTAAATGCGTAAGTCTTTTAAAACATGAATAACTGAAAACCCAAAATGCGAAAGTTTAATATTTCACTACCCAAGACTAGAGTCGCTATCTCACGAACTTCTAAAGAGTGCTACAAATAAGTCTGAATAAAAAATACATAATGTCTGTCTCGATATAATGAAAACAAACTGAGAATATGGAAAGAGACTTCAGCCTACGAACGCCAGCTAGGCTACCTCGTAAGTCCCTGGACTGAAGTCATCTCTCTATCAATATACTACTGCTGTGGCCCAAAAGCCGCTCCTGGATCTGTGCAAAAAGATGCACAGAATGTAGCATCAGCACAACCGACCCCATGTGCTGGCAAGTGCCTGGCCTAACCCCGACGAAGTAGTGACGAGGCTAGACCAGACTACCAGAATAACCTGTGCAGATATATATACAAGTACAACAAAATAATAGTGGAAAGTAAACAATTATAACTGGGAGGGGAACATGCGTATGGGGTAGCAGATAAAACAGAATATCAAGAATAACAAGGAAACTACATCTGAGTCCTTCTAACACAGAATAAGGGAAAAACAAACCACTCTCACTCATTTCAATTTCCTCTGGTTGCAGGCGTGCAACTCGATCCCATTTCATAACATCACGTGGTAGGCGTACCACTCACTCCCATTTCATAATGTCACGTGGTAGGCGTACCACTCTCTCCCATTTCATAATGTCACGTGGTAGGCGTACCACTTGTTCCCATTTCATAACGTCACGTGGTAGCGTACCACTCGATCCCATTTCATAATATATAAGTGGTCGGTATGCCACACGATCCCATTTCATAATATATAAGTGGTCGGCGTGCCACA
>MU728787.1:186102-198925 GCA_026770625.1 Nicotiana glauca
GGGGGTCCAGGACTTGGTCTATGCGAACTCGTGGACAACTACGCGAACGCGATGAAGGGAGCCTTATGAACTACGCGAACGCGAGAAGGCAAGCGCGAACGCGATGAATAAAATGAAGGCTAAGTTTTCTGAGTCAAAATACTCTACGGGAACGTGATAAGGTGATGCGAACGCGATGAAGGATGAAGCTGAAGCTTCGCGAACGCGAGAGGCATAGTGAGAACGCGAAGAAGAAAATCACTGAGCACGTGTTGCAGATTTTCTGCAATTCCTCTAAGTGCAAAAACCACCCCAAACCACCTCCAGATCACTCCCGAGCCCTCGGGGCTCCTAACAAAACACGTACACTAACTCAACAACCTCATACAAACTTACTCGAGCGATCAAATCGCCAAAACAAAATCAAAATCAATGAATCAAGCCGCAAAATCATCATTTTCATTTCAAACTTCATAAACTTCTAACTTTAGATAATTAGGTCCGAAATACATCAAACGACGTCCGATTTCGACCAAACTTCACATGAAGCACTTAACACATATTTAAGACCTGTACCGGGCATCGGAACCAAAATAGGAGCCAATACCATAGTCTTTTATCAATTTTCATTTCCATTTTCCTTAATAATTTCAGAAAAACAATTTCACAGAAAAATTCTTTTACTCGGGTTCTAGACCTCGAATTTCGACTTCGGGCACATGCTCGAATCCCATATTTTCTACGGACCCTCCGGGACCGTCACATCATGGGTCCGGGTCCGTTTACCCAAAATGTTGACCAAAGTCAACTTTAATCATATTAATATCAAAATTCTTCAAAGTTTTCACAGAATTCACATATTTCAACATAAAAGCTTTCTGGCTATGCATTTGGACTGTGCACGCAAATCGAGGCAACTATAAGTGAGGTTTTCAAGGCCTCAGAAGCATGAAACGAATAAGGAAATAGGTGATGACCCTTTGGGTCGTTACATCCTCCACCTCTACAACAACCGCTCGTCCTCGAACGGACAAAAGAAAGAAGTACCTGAGTCAGGAAATAGATGAGGATAACGGCTCCACATATCAGACTCGGACTCCCAGGTCGATGCCTTGGGAGGCTGACCTCTCCACTGGACACGCACTGAAGGAAAACTCTTCGACCTCAATTGTCGAACCTGCCGGTCTAGAATAGCTACCGGCTCCTCCTCGTAAGACAGATCCTTGTCTAAAAATCGCCGCCGCAGGCAGCGAAGCACCAAATAACCCAAAAATTATACCATAGGATCTACTCTTCCCCCTCACTTCAAATCCGGCCTTAGTGTCACTCAAATCACAACCAAACTTCTCGAATCTTGGTTTAAATTTCCGGCCAAAATGCAAGTTTGTCCAAACGACCCCAAATTCACACCCTATACTCCCCTGACCTTCCTCATCCTCAATCCCTAACTGAAACGCCTCAAATATCACCACATCTTCTCGGCTTTTAGATCAAAAAATGGCCAGAAACCCTAAAACCCTAATGTCCGGGATTCTTCGATTTTGGGCTATAATAGCCCTTAATCATGTGTTTTCTTATGAAAACACATGATTAAGGGCAATTGTGATCCAAAATACCAAGGAAATCCATCAAGTTCAAAGTCAGTCCATAGAAGACCAAAATCAGTGAGTTCTTTTTCCTTTTCATTTGTTTTCCTTATGTAATAATAAACAATAATAAACATGTTTAATTAGATCCTATTTGTTAATAAAATTAGGTCCTGTTTGTTATCTTTGATTGATTTTCTTTTTGTTCTTGTTTGTTTTTCTCTGTTTGATTTGTTTTAGTCAGTAGCATGAAGGTGTTTTATTTTATGTACTTTCTCTGATTAGTCAAAATAGTTTAAGCATATTTTTGTTTTGATCAGTAATAAGTTTGGTTGGGTTTGAAATTCTATTTTTTTAGCTTAGTTTCAGTTTGACGATTTGATTAATGATTTTGTATGTTCTTGGATTTTCTTTATTAGCCTTTGTTTGTTTTTAATTTTTCTATTAGTTTAGCTGTACGTTTCGAATCAGTGATTGTTTCAGTAATTAGCTTATGCAGCAATTATTCCCAAATTAGTTGATCTAAGTTCTTTCGATGTATGATTGATAAATGTTCTTTAATCTAGTGTTTAGTTTCAAAGTTAATTAGGTTTAGGTGATTGGTTCTAACTGATAGAGTTTGATTAGTGTTAGTAATTTCAGGGGGTCATCAGGGGTAGTTTGGGCATTTAAAATGGCCCAGTTTGTTAAGCTATGTAATTTCAGAACAAAAATAAGGGTAGTATAGGCATTCCTTAGGTAGAAAACAAGGATAGAACACCCTAGGACCTTCTAGAAGGGGGCCTTAATGTAAGTTTCAGCATTTTAAAAGCAGTAACTTGAGAAACAAGTCAAAACTTTAGGATTAATATGTAATTTCTGAAAATAAAAAGGGAGGGGGGGAATGAGTAAAACCTTCTAGAATATTCGGCCCCCTTCTTGCCTATAAAAGGCAGCCCCAATGCCTTAAGAAACATGTTTGGAAGAATCTGAAAAAATTTTAAATTCAAAAATCTCTTTAATCTTAGCTTTAGAGAGGGAAAATCGGAGAAAGTTCACATCAAAACACTGCTGAAAACTACTGAAAATCCAAAAAAAATTCTGGTAGAAATAGATAGTTTAGATACCAATCATTAGATCATAAACCAAAAATCATGAAAAATCAACAAAAAAATAGCAAAGAAACTCTTCCAGGTCTATTGCTTTCAACAGAATCAGTTCATCAGTCTGGTCTTCAAATTCAGTGGATTTGTTTGGATTATTTGAAGTTGTTTTGAATCTACTACAGCTTGTCCTTTGATTTCCTCAGTTTTGGACTGGATTCTGCTTTTGTTTATTGCAATCATACCTCTGTTGAATTGCTGTTGTAGCTGACCTCCATTTTCTCGTCTTAAATTCTGATTTCCAGGTAAATCTTCAGCCTCAAAATGACGCGTGAAAGGGTTAAATCAATAAGTGTATTCGCATTCCCGGAGAAATGATATATTATTCATGTTGTTTGCATGATTAGTCTACTAGTATATACGCTATTCTGAATGCTGGCTTATACATTAGCAATATGTAGAATTTGAATGATCTAGACCTTCTGGATATTGTAATGACTGGATTGTTCGAAATTGGATCGGATTCTATTTGTTTTTTTCGTTTTGTTTCAGTAGCTCAATGCCAGTATATGCCTGATTTCGTTGGTTAATAAACATGTTCTGAGTTTGCGCTACTAGAATTTGTACTCCATATCATAATAAATGTGAATATGAATGATGTTGAGGAGCCCTCTTTAAGTCACTGAAGGTAGTAAAATAGGGAATCCGTTGCATTTATATCATTAGGCAATTTCAGCAGTCCTTATTTTTAGATAATTGGTACAAAAGGTTAAAGAAGGCATGCCAAATAAAGTGGACCTTATTTAGTTAATTCGTATAAACGCATAGATCATGGCTTGAATATGTTAATTAGTTTTCCTGTTCAGTAGAGATTGCATGTTAATTGTTTTTTTTTTATTTTTATGTTTTAGCAATTGATAAAAACTGGACATTTGGTTCGTTCGTTTGAAAACGAGGAATTAATTGTTTCTACAATTTGTCTGCAGACTTAGATTTACTAGTGTTGGTCTCAAATACTTGGTTTACAAGTTTAGGCATATTTGTTAATAGTTATAAGCCCCCAACTCATTGTGAGGCCTGACGTTTGAAACTTGAAATCTAATTTTGGACCTTCTAAGTTAAATAACATAACAGACTTTGTTTAGGGCCAGATTGAGGCCCAATAAAATGATGAAGTTTCAAATCACAAGTCTTGGGCTAATTGTTGAGGCCCAATAGAATGTTGGGAGCTAAAAAAATCCATTAAAATTTCATTAGAAATATGGGGTATTAATTTGCTATGTAAATTTAGGTTTTCGAGTTAGGTAGCGGGTTCAAACTAAGAGGGTCCTCCCTTTTGTTTGAATTTGGACTTGAACTTGAGGTCCGAATTTATAAATGCAAATTAATTAGGCCCTTTTAGAGACAAAATTAATAGAAAATCTTAGTTTATTTTAGGTTGGCCTTTAAATAATAAGTTGAGATGAGCCTCGCCAAACAAAAATACATAAATCACGGGGCCCTTATTAAACGATTAATTAAAAATGCTTAGAATTCGGGGCGTGCCGTTTAGCAAATTTCATGGCCCTCCGCAAAGTTAATAATACGTTAGTCGCTTTAGGCGTGCTTTTAATAATTTTACCTTCTTAAATACGGGTGTGCATTTCATGCGACCCAAATCCAAATCCCAAAACGTTGAATAAGAATGTGTCGAGGATCCGGGTGCATTTCATGTGACGTGACCCAAAAATACGTTTTTTAAACAACGTTCACTTTCTTAAAATTAACTAAAGGCAGTAAATAATTTAAAAAAATTGCACTATAGGTTGGAGCATGTATGAAACATTAGATTTTAGCCATTTATAATAATTTAAGTGACCGTGCTAGAACCACGGAATCCAGGGGTGCCTAACACCTTCCCTCGGGTTAACATAATTCCTTATTCAGAATTTCTGGTTCGCAGACTCCAAATGGGAAGTCGACAATTTTCCTCGATTTGGGATTTAAGTTAAACCGGTGACTTGGGATACCAAAAGCCAGTCCTTTCCCAAGTTGAGACGCTAAAAATAAATAAATAATCCTATTTTGAATAATGTCACTTTAAATGGAAAAACTCCCTTATACATTTATCCTTCAGGGTAGGTGTGTAAAAAAGGAGGAGTGACAGCAGCTCCATAAGACCTTCCTAGGAACCCTGTCATACACTTTCTCCAGATCAATAAACACCATGTGGAGATCCTTCTTCTTATCTTGTATTGTTCCACTATCCTCCTAATAAGGTGGATAGCTTCTATGGTATATCTCGCTGGCATGAACCCAAACTGGTTGTCTGAAATAAACATCGTCCTTCGCACTCTGATTTCTACCACTCTCTCCCAAACTTCCATGATATGACTCAGTAATTTGATACCCCTATAGTTTTTATAGCTCTGGATATCGCCTTTGTTCTTATACAACGGAACCATTGTACTCCACTTCCACTCTTCAGTCATCCTATTAGTCTTGAATATAACATTAAACAATCCAGTAAGCCATTCCAAGCCTGCTCTACCCACACACCTCCAAAGTTCAACCAAAGTTTTGTCTGGCCCGGTAGCTCTGCCCCTTCTCATCTTACGCATCGCCTCCATGACCTCATCGACCTCAAAGTCCCTACCATAACTTAATTCATGTGGACTGTCGGCATTCCTCAGTTCACCTAGTACAATATCCTGATCCCCTAATGCATTTTGAAGTTTATGAAAGTAGGTCTGCCACCTTCTCTTAATCTAATCCTCTCCCATCAAAACTTTTCCGTCCTCATCTTTTATGCACCTCACTTGGTCTAGATCCCTAGCCATACTCTCTCTCACCTAAGCCAATCAGAATAACTTCTTCTCCCCGCCTTTATTCCCTAACTCCTCATATAGACGAGCAAAAGCTGCAATCTTAGCCTCCGTGACTGCTATCTTCACCTCCTTCCTAGCTACCTTATACCTATCATTGTTTGCTCTCCTCTCCTCCTCGTCAGTGCTCCCTACTAACTGCAGGTAAGCCGCCTTTTTTGCTTCCACTTTACCTTGGACAACTGCGTTCCATCACCAGTCTCCTTTGTGGCCATCGATGTGGCCCAAAGATATCCCTAACATCTCTCTCACCTCCTTCCTTATACATTCTGCCATCTTCGACCACATAGTGTTTGCATCCCCACTACTTCTCCAAGATCCCATTGCCGATAACCTTCCTTTTAACTCTTGAGATTTATCCTTAGTCAAGGCACCTCACCTGATCCTCGGACAACCTTGTACTGGCCTCTTCTTCCACCTTATTATAATGCCAATGTCTATTACCAAAAGTGGGATAACCTTGCAATCCTCGCACAACCTTATGTCGCATCTCCTGAGGAGGAGATAGGCCAGTAAACAAGAAAAAAAAATTGAATATGATAGGGACTAGAGGATTCGATAATAGTCAACATCGCGAGATCGTCAGAGACCATGTTCCAACAAAAATAGAATGGACAATGGAAGAATAACCTTTAAAGGTCATTCAGGAAGACGCTTCCTTAAAGTAAGTAATATGAGCAAAGTTATACTTAAGGGACTAAGTGTGCAATTACATTAGGTGTCACCTAGGGCGTAAGGAATTCAGTTATCCCTAGAAGAAAAGGGTTACCTCAAGGCGAGTAAGAGTCAGTGAAGACGTGAAAAGAAGCCAAAGATGAAGAGGTAAACCATATATAGGTAAATCTTCATAGCATTAAATGCTAGTACTCCCCTAAAGAGGGGGAAGATGGTGTGATATGATAGTAAGTCAGAGTTATGTAGTTCAAGTAACTATAGAATAGTAAAGAAAGAATGCGGTAAAAAAGTGAAAGGAATGAGATTACATTTATTCATATCCTACAGATATGTTATGAATCCAGAACATTATTCAAGCACGATGTAGGGGAGAGGCAGTAAGGGTTCCTACCAGGATGTTATTGATACTAAGTGCAAATGAACACTTGATACATAAGGATCCAGTGCGAGAGGTAAGTTATGACGAAGGAAACAACCCAAGAGAGATTTTGCGGAATGTAAATATGAGAATGGATCAACGAGTATTTAATAGTTGATTCCGAAAGAGCCTAGTTTATGGCTAGATAAGAGAATACAGATAAATCAACATATCGTGCAAGATAAACTTAGTCAACCCCGGCATAGTGAATTCAGTCTCACCGATACGACATTATAATCCTTGAGAAATATTTAGATAGGAGTTGAGGTAGTTATAGTTGTAATAAAAAGTGTTATGAAAATAAAAGAGAGTGCCACTGGTGAGACAAAAAAATTTGAGTTTAGAAGTAACAATGCGAGAACAAGGGCACGAAGGTATATAACTGAGGATATTTATAAGTGAGTAATAACATCAAAAATTTTGTCACGTCTATGATAGGATAAGCTCACATCTTTACAAGAGTCAGAGAGTCCTCTATAAATGCTACAATGAAAAACTAGCTGAGAAAATAAGGAAGAAGACTTCAAACAAAGCATAGTGGCCTAAATAAATAATTGTCTTGTAACAATAGTCTCACTACGACATTGTATGCTCTCCATAACAAAGTGGCACCTGTTGTAACTAAAGAACGAGAAGTAAAATCAAAGTAATGTTCGAGATCATATGAGTTTCACAAAATTCCAATATATGTGAGCACTAAGATAAGCCAAGTATTCATGCAACAAGTGGCAGAGTGACCAAGAAAGGAATTGCTTACTTTTAACGAAAGCTGAGAAGGCACGAAAGGAATTATTCGATCTATGACCCAGAGTTAGTTATGTTATGAACACACTTAAAATTTCGGAGTGTAATCCATGCAGCATATATGTTGACAACGATACAGCTATAGGAGACTCCAGTATAAGTTAAAAGAAAGAATTGACTCCACGTCACAGAAAAAATCGTGAATTGCTAGAAGGTTATATCATGGATGTTCCATAGCGTCAACGAGGGGCTAAAGTAATAACTAGTACCTTGAGCCGCATATCAGAAGATAAAGTAAGCCTATTTAAAGGCAGAGATGGAGAAGGAAACTGAAGAGTTACATAATCAAAGTGAATTAGGAGTCTGATTATTAGACCCCGATGAGTATAGAAATCGTGATGCAGAACATTATAGAATCACTCTAAATATCAGAGGTACAAAAGAGAAAATAGTACAATGAACATATTCTATAACGTCTCTATGATATATCTAGTTAGAACAGTATCAACCTCATAAGAAGTCAGTATGAAGCTTTCGGCGGATTGTGTATGCATATGATGTGCAAGTACTATAGTAGATCTTTAAGGTGTGGATGTGAATTCCACCTATGTAGAAGGGAGGTTATGAAAGAGATAGAAAATACGATGCAAGATATAAAGGTAAGTAAGGTACATATGAAGAAGGTACGATATGCCCAAGTAAAAAAGGTTACGAATAATCCAGATATTAGATAGAGGGTTAGAAGCGTAACAATTCTGTATCAAGAAATGATAGTGGTGTCTTTGGTGGCATATTTTTCAGCATGCGGTTTCCAAATATATAGAGGTCTAGTTAAGAGAGTAAATAAGATTTAGAGATGATATGACGTCTCACTTGATGTTCCAGAATAACATAAGAAAATATATGGTACTTTCAAGTTAAAGGAAGGTTACGAGTAGTATAAATAGATATATGTAGGTCGCAAGCTAAAGTATGGTAGAACGACAAGGTATTAGCTAGACATGAGTAAGGATAAGAAAAGATGAGTGAGAAGGTGACGAAAATAAGTATGTCCTTGGGATTAAACTCATCACAACAAGAGAGCTGATGGTTCCCATAAAGTTATTAAAATCTCAGTATAGCATGAGTGAACTTGGAGGAGTTTAAGACTAGGATAATTTAGAAAAGATAGAATGTTGCCCTAATGGTAGAATAAGGGTGTAATTGTGATAGATAAGAGGATGACGTTTAGACCTTTGATTGGGTGATGATTCAAAGAAATGGGATTTCATGAATTGTACAGGATTAAAATATCCCCATAAGGTGAATCACGTTGGAATGCTATAAAATACAGTTAATGAAGTATTGTATAGTCCCTATGTGGATCAGAAAAATAACTTCAAATGTTTCCCAATGCAACGTGAGCCCTAACGACATGTATTACAAAAGAGGTTTCAAATGATCAATGATAGATTATTGATCAACATTAATGTGAATCAACAATAGATGGGTATATGTTCCAAAGTACGAGATGAGATTTGTTTGTTATTCTTAAGATAAATAGTAATGAGGAAGCACTAAAGGACTTAGATTTATACATATAGGATAAGCAGCGAGAGAGTAACCTGGAGTTGGGTAGCAAACCTCGGTAATGATAAAACGAAGTAATTTTTATGGTATAGTATAACCTACCTAGATGTAGTAAATCCATAAGGATAGATATACAAGGCTATGAATCAAGATATAGCAATACTTGTAAGTTCGATAAAGTACCAAGCGAAGGACTTCAGTACACATATAGATTCCTAGAGGGACAACTTGCCATAGTTCTATATATATATTCACAAAGTGAGGCCTAGATATTGGCTAAAGCTGAAGGAAGTAGGAGAGAAGAGTCACATAGGTGCGCAGGCTGCATGATAGAAGGTCGCAATAGCTACGAGATTTGAAGAATTCGGATGACAAGTCGGGGTGTGAAAGAGACCTAAAGGGGGGGAATGCCCTAGCCTTCAAATTTATACACAAAATAGTTGCCTATATGCAAGGACAGTATTAAAATATTCGTAAGAGCTATGGTTTATGAGACTAAAAGGACAATCAATCAACATTCGAGGACGAATGTTCCAAAGAGGGGAATGATGTTACACCACATGTTTTCGTACATGAGAGTACTCGTAAGTCAATTGATGTAAGCTCAGAAATGAGATCAACTTTGAAAGTACATAAACTAATTTAATCATGTTACAATGGAGGTTACATATATTTAAGATCATGAATACCAAGTACCAAGAGGGTTTGAAGGCTTAGAAGCTAAATGAATTGAAGAAAATAAGTTTCGTCGAAAGTCGACAAGTTGGGAATGTTGTAACATGTACTTTTGGGGCGAGAATAGGGTGTTTAAAATTATAAGGAGATTATGTTATGAGTTATTTTATTTGTATGATAGACGTGTGTTATGATTTGAAGTCAAGCGAGTTGTGGAACAAAATTTGAAAAATGTCATCACAAGTTACATTCATAAATGTGTTGAAACTTAGGTCAAATGTAACTGCAATTTTCTCCTGATATACTTAGAGTTATGAGGTTTTCCACCTTTCTAATTGAATACCTATGAGTCTATTCTCTAACGCATTAAACCTCTTATCAACACGACATCAGAGTAGATATATATATATATATATATATATATATATATATATATATATATATATATATATATATATATATATATATATTTTTGCGAGACTGCACAGGCTGTTAGGTGACAAGTAGGTGTGTCACCTACTTGGTTAAATGAGAGCCCAAAAAGAGGCAATTTCGAGTCAGCCAAAGAGCCCATCTAAGGGCTTCTCTCCTGCAATACAAACCTCATTATATATCACAAATAACTAGACCTAAATCCCTGCCAACTTCCTCCCAAAAATTACCCACAAACTCTAATTGATTTTCTCTCCCTTTTAAGTTTTAATTGGGAGTAAAACCTAGAGTTTGAAGAACCAAGATAAGGGCTTAGTTATCCACAAAATAAGGCAAGTTTACTACTCTCTTTAATCTATTTTTTCCCTGTAAATTCATGATAAGTCGTTCTATATTTGTAAGAACTCACGGGACGGTGATTGGAAGCCGTGAGTTCGAGTTATTCACTTGTAGCGGACTATTTTGTGGAATGTTTTGTGTTGCTGTTGGTCTGCGTATTTTACTACTATTTTGTGGAGTTTTGGAGGAGGAAGGGTGTGGATAAACACCATATAGATGTAGGGTGGTGGTCTGGTCATTCGTCGTAATATTTTCGGGTCGTTTGACACTAGTACGGTGGTCATTTTGTTTATGAAAAGATTGGAGTGTGTTGGGCTGTTTTGTAATATTTGATGGTGTAATATGAGGCTGGAAAATAATGTATATATGTTGTTATTGTTATGCTATTGGAGTTATCTTGAATTTTTAGGAAGTAAGGATTATAGGGGAGATGTTGTCCGTTTTTATACAAAATAAGCTTGTCGTCCGTTGTGCGATAGTTGTACCTTTCATAACATGATGATTGCATTATTATCATTATTGTAGATTAAGGTGCGAAGAGGCGAGTTCAACTTGGTGATTGGAAAGATTATGATAAGTTATGCTAAGGCACTTCGTTCTTTCATTTGACATGATCTAAAGTGAAATGAATACGCTATTTCATAATGGATCTACTCCTAGCAACTAAGGTTGTCCATGTTGTAATTTCCTTATAAAATTATTCTAAGCAAGTGTGTATGATCCTTGAATCCTACTGAGATTCATATTAAGGGTATGAATGTCCATAATGTTAATCGAAAGTGCAACGACCTTAAGTCACTCCGAAAGGTTTAGAACGTGATTCCATGAGTATAGCATGCATTATATATAGTATCTATTTTACTCTACCAAGCCACACTATAGTCAGCCGGGGTACTATTCTACCAAGCCTTATGATGGTCGGGTACATTTTTACCGAGTCCTTTCTGAGGCCGAGTACGATATGATAATGATGATGCCCGCAGAGGCGAATATTTTTAAAAGTTTATGTATATATATGTATTATGCATTTCATATGAGTAGCCCCCAGAGGCACGCAGATGTTACAGTTTGTATCTCATCTATCTCTCTTTACATTACTGTTCTTGTTTAAGCTTTCCCGCCTTACATACTCGATACTTTATTCGTACTAACATCCTTTTTGCCTGAGGACGCTGCGTTTCATGCCCGCACGATAGCCAGGTTGACATTCCTCCTAGTAGGCTATCAGCTCAGTTGTCACGACCCTCCATGCAAATATAATAAAAACATGGCACGGAATGACCCTCCGTGCATTATCACTCTTTCTCACCCAAACAGTAATCACAACCAATGAGGCGAGGGAATAAACAAATAATAAGAAATATCCTGGCAAGGGAAATGCAAAACTAAACAGCTAAATCCCGGCAAGGGAGCAACAACAATACTTTCACATCCCGGCAAGGGAGATAATCAAATACTCAAACCATCCCGGCAAGGGAATAATCATACTTCTTTCTATTCCCTTCGTTTCTTACCCAATAGTCTTTTTATTGTTCAAGCCAACGCTCCAAAGGATTTACAATTCACAATCAATTCTCATACTCTTCACATTACATAGGATTCATCAATTAACATGGAAGAGCCACAATAATTTCAGAATAAGTACAAACAAGGACCCACGGTCATGCTAGACACCAGTGTATAGATACTCGTCACCATGCCAATACACCGTACTCCACATTTAGCAATTAGCAAACAACACCCTAATCCTATTCCCTCAAGACAAAGATAGATCAAACACCTACCTCGATCCAAAGAATAGCAATCAACCCTCAAATACTGCCTTCCCTCTACAATCCGACTTCGAAATAATGATATCTAGGCATAATTAATTCAATAATATCAATAAGGACTCTATGTCGACATCCCATAGCCTAGAGATGAATTTCCTAGCATTCTTCCACAAATACCAAAATTCGACACCGGGCCCACATGGTCCAAACACGAGGCTCAGACCAAAACCCAATAACCCATAACCCCTACGAGTTCAAATATGCAATTAGTTTTAAGATTCGACCCCGAATTGAGGTTGAATCACCCAAAATTCTCAAAACCCTAACTCTACCCAAAACCCCTAATTTCTACTTTGATTTCATGTTTTTAGGCATAGGAATTCACTAATTAATGAAGAAAAATGAAGGAATTAGGTGGGGAATTACTTACCCAAGTGACCTTGAAGAAGGGAGGCTTCAATGGGTCCTAAGGCTTGAAGGAGAAGGGAACTCGTGAGAAAAAGTGAAGAAGTCTCGTATGCTACTGTTCTGTTTTTTTTTTAAAATCACTGAAGAATTTAACCCTACGCGATCGAGACACAGGGGATGCATTCGCGATGAAGAGGAACTGGGGGCATCGCGTTCGCGATGGGGAGATGCGAACATGAACAAGGAAAACTAGGGGGGAGGGTCCAGGGGCAGGCCTACG
>MU728787.1:200011-264730 GCA_026770625.1 Nicotiana glauca
AAGTTCAAAAAACACCCCGAACCACCTCCAAATCACTCCCGAGCCCTCGGGGCTCCTAACCAAATACACACACTAACTCAATAACATCCTACGAACTTACTCGAGTGATCAAACCACCAAAATAACATCAAAATCATTGAATCAAACCCCAAAATCATCATTTTTCGTTCTAACTTCATAAACTTCAAACTTTAGACATTTAGGTCCGAAACACGTCAAATGACGTCCGATTTCGACCAAACTTTACAGAAAGCGCTTAACACATATTAAAGACTTGTTCCGGGTGTCGCAACCAAAATACGAGCCCGATACCATAGTCTTTAATCAGTTTTCATTTCCATTTTCCTTGATAATTTCAGAAAAACAATTTCACAGAATAATTCTTTTCCTCGGGTTCTAGACCTCGGATTTCGCTTTCGGGCACATGCCGGAGTCCCATATTTTTCTACGGACCCTACGGGACCGTCAAATCACGGGTCCGGGTCCAGGTCCGTTTACCAAAAATATTGACCGAAGTCAACTTTAATCATTTTAAAGCCACATTTTTGAATTGTTTTACAGAATTTAACATATAATCTTTCCGGCTACGCACCCGGACTGTGCACGCAAATCAAGGCAACTAAAGGTGAGGTTTTCAAGGCCTTGAAAGTGCGGAAAAAGAGAAAAATCCGGTGATGACCCTTTGGGTCGTCACATTCTCCACCTCTAAAACAACCGTTCGTCCTCGAACGGACAAAAGAAAGAAGTACCTGGAAAATAGATGAGGATAGCGGCTCCGCATATCAGACTCGAACTCCCAGGTCGATGCCTCAAGAGAATGACCTCTCCACTGGACACACACTGAAGGAAAACTCTTCGACCTCAATTGTCGAACCTACCGGTTTAGGATAGCTACCGGCTCCTCCTCGTAAGACAGATCCTTGTCCAACTGGACAGTGCTAAAATCTAACATGTGGGCTGGATCGTTGTGATACCTCCGAAGGATGGACACATGAAACGCTGGATGCACGGCTGACAAGCTAGGCGGCAAGGCAAGTTTGTAAGCCACCTCTCCCACATGATTGAGGATCTCAAATGGGCCAATGAATCTAGGGCTAAGCTTGCCCTTCTTCCCAAATCTCATCACACCCTTCATAGGCGATACACGGAGCAATACTCGCTCACCAACCATGAAAGCTACATCTCAAACTTTGCAATCCGCATAACTCTTTTGCTGCGACTGAGCCGAACGAAGCCTGTCCTGAATGATCATGACCTTATCCAAGGCCTCCTGAACTAAATCTGTACCGAATAACCGAGCCTCTCTCGGCTCAAACCACCCGACTAGAGACCGACATCGCCTACCATACAACGCCTCATATGGAACCATCTGAATGCTGGACTGGTAGCTGTTGTTGTAGGCGAACTCTGCTAAAGGCAAAAACTGGTCCCACGAGCCTCCAAAATCAATGATACAGGCTCGGAGCATATCCTCAAATATCTGAATAGTCCTCTCGGACTGGCCGTCCATTTGAGGACGGAACGCTGTGCTCAACTGAACCTGGGTGCCCAACTCCTGCTGAACTACTCTCCAGAAGCGCGAGGTAAACTGTGTACCCCAGTCCGAAATGATAGATGCTGGCACCCCATGAAGGCGAACAATCTCTTGGATGTAGATCTCAGCTAACCTCTCCGATGAATAAGTGGCTGCAATAGGAATAAAATGCATTGTCTTGGTCAGCCTATCAACAATGACCCAAATAGCATCAAACTTCTTCTGAGTCATCGAAAGTCCACTAACAAAATCCATGGTAATCCTCTCCTACTTCTACTCGGGAAGCTCAATCCTCTGGAACAAACCACCAGGCCTCTGATGCTCATACTTGACCTGCTGACAGTTCAAACATAGAGCCACATATGCAACAATATCTTTCTTCATCCTACGCCACCAATAATGCTGCCGCAAGTCCTGGTACATCTTTGCGGCACCCGGGTGAATAGAATACCGGGAACTATGGGCCTCCGCTAAGATCAAATCTCGAATCCCATCGACATTAGGCACATAAACTCGCCCCTGCAACCTCAAAACACCATCATCATCTAAGGTCGCCTTCGTGGCACCTCCACGTTGCACCGTATCTCTCAGGACACACAAATAGGGATCATCAAACTGTCGATCACGGATATGTACCAATAATGAAGAACGAGCGACCGTGCAAGCTAACACTCTGCTAGACTCAGAAATGTCCAATCTCACAAACCGATTGTCCAAGGCTTGAATATCCGAAGCAAGTGGTCTCTGGTTGACCAGAACATAAGCAAGACTACCCATGCTGGCGGACTACCTACTCAATGCATCGGCCACCACATTGGCTCTCCCCGGGTGGTACAAAATAGTAACATCATAATCCTTCAATAGCTCCAACCACCTCCGCTGGCTCAAGTTCAACTCCTTCTACTTGAACAAGTATTGCAGACTCTTGTGATCAGTGTACACCTCACACGTCACACCATATAATTAATGCCTCCAAATATTCAAAGCATGAACAATGGCTGCCAACTCTAGATCATGGACCGGATAATTCTTCTTGTGGATCTTCAATTGCCTCGAAGCATAGGCAATGAATCTGTCATCCTGCATCAATACCGCACCAAGCCCAATACGGGAAGCATTACAATAAACTGTATATGGCCCTGAGCCTGTGGGAAAAACCAATATCGGTGCCGTAGTCAGAGCTGTCTTGAGCTTCTGAAAGCTCTCCTCGCACTCGTCTGACCATCTGAACTGGGCACCCTTCTGAGTCAATCTGGTCATCGGGACTGCTATGGATGAAAATCCCTCCACGAATCGGCGGTAATAACCTGCTAACCCCAAGAAACTCTGAATCTCAGTAGCTGATGCTGGTCGAGTCCAGTTCTTGATTGCCTTAATCTTCTTCGTGTCCACCTGAATACCCTTTGCTGATACAACATGACCCAGAAATGCAACCGAACTTAACCAAAACTCGCACTTCGAGAACTTAGCATACAACTGACTATCCTTTAGAGTCTGAAGAACCTCTCTAAGGTGCTGCTCGTGCTTCTCCTGGCTGCGGGAGTACACCATAATATCATCAATAAAAACTATCACGAACAGGTCCAAGTAAAGTCTGAACACTCGGTTCATCAACTCCATAAATGCTGCTGGGGAATTGGTCAACCCAAATGACATGACCAAAAACTCATAATGCCCGTACCGAGTGCAGAATGTTGTCTTAGGGACATAAGATGCCCTAATCCTCAGCTGATGGTAGCTAGATCTCAAGTCTATCTTTGAAAACACCTTTGCACCCTGAAACTGGTCAAACAAATCATCAATCCTCGGCAGTGGATACTTGTTCTTTATTGTCACCTTGTTCAATTGCCGGTAATTAATGCACATCCTCATCGATCCATCCTTCTTCTTCAAAAATAACACCGGTGCACCCAAGGAGAAACACTAGGCATGATAAAACCCTTCTCTAGCAAATCTTGCAACTGGTCCTTTAACTCCTTCAACTCTGGCGGGGCCATGCGATACGGTAGAATAAAAATGGGCTGCGTGCCTGAGGCTAGATCAATACAGAAATCAATATCCCTGTCGGGCGGCGACATACCCGGCAGGTCTGAAGGGAAAACCTTGGGAAACTCCGGAACAATAGGAACAGAGTCAATAGAAGGAACCTCTGTGCTGGAATCGCGAACATACGCCAGATAAGCTAAACACCCCTTCTCGACCATACGTCGAGCCTTCACATATGAAATAACACTGCGAGTGGCATGTCCTTGGGTCCCTTTCCACTCCAATCGGGGCAAGTATGGCAAAGCCAAGGTCACGGTCTTGGCGTGACAATCCAAGATGGCATGATATGGGGACAATCAATCCATCCCTAACATAACATCGAAATCCACCATGTCTAAGAGTAATAAATCAACACGGGTCTCAAGACCCTCAAACACTACCACACAGGAATGATGAACTCGGTCGACCACTATAGAATCACCCACCGGTGTAGATACATAAACAGGGATACCCAAGGTATCACTAGGCATAGTCAGGTAGGGTGCAAAATAGGAAGACACATATGAATACGTAGACCCAGGGTCAAATAGCACTGAAGCATCCCTATCATAGACAAGAATAGTACATGTAATAACAATATCTGAAGACTCAGCCGCTGGCCTGGCTGGCAAAACATAACATCGGGGCTAGGCCCCACCTTCCTGAACCATGTCTCTGGGACGATCGGCTACTGGCTAACACCTACCTCTGCCGGTCCGAGCTCCACCTCTACGGTCTCTACCTCCACCTCTATGATCCCTACCCCCGCCTCTAACTGGCTGGGAAAGCTGTGGATCACCTGGTGCCTGAATCATGGGGCGAGGACCCTACTATTGAGAGCTACCCGAGGCTCGAGGGAAAAATCTAACAATGTGACCTGGGTCACCACAACCATAACAAGCCCTCGGCTGCTGAGACTGCTGGCCCTATCGGCCTGAATATCCTCCCCGGAAGCTCTGAAGAGGCGGTGCACTGATGGGCTGCTGATCGAAATAATGCTGCTGAGAACCACCACCGCCTGAAGTACCATGAGAGACCTGGAGCGCTGACTGAAAGGGCCTCGGTAAATGCTCTCTACCATAAGAATCCCTACCTCCAGACGAGGTACCACTGAACCTACAAGAATGACGAGGCCTCTTATCCGACACATGACCACCTCCCCGTGCAAGAGCCATCTCAACTCTACGGGCCGCATTGGCCGCCTCCTGAAAAGAAATCTCACTACCGACTCCCATAGCCATCTGGAGACGGATCAGCTGAATCAATCCATCAATAAACCTCCGCACCCTCTCTCGCTCTGTGGGGAGTATAACAATAGCATGGTGTGCCAATTCAATGAACCGAGTCTCATACTGTATGACTGTCATAGAGCCCTACTGGAGGCGCTCGAACTGCCTGCGAAGTGCCTCTTGCTGAGTAATTGGGAGAAACTTCTCCAAAAACAACTCTGCAAACTGATCCCATGTCAATGCTGGAGACCCTGCTGGTCTGGATAAACAATAGTCCCTCTACCAAGTCTTGGCGGATCCTGCAAGCCGAAAGGTGGCGAAGTGAACCCCATTGGTCTGCATAATACCCATAATCCGAAGGATCTCATGGCAGCTGAATAAGAAATCCTATGGATCCTTTGATGAAGCACCGCTGAATGTGGTGGTGAAGAGCTTGGGGAACCGATCAAGTCTCCACAAAGCATCCGAAGGCATAGCCGCTCCATCGCCGGCCTGGGCTGCAATACCTGGCTGAGTTGCCACAACTGGCTGAACCATTAGGACATAAGCCTGGGGAGCTACCTGCTCCGGAGTATGTATAGCAGGAGTCTGAACTCCTCCTCCAGCCTGAGAAGTGGCTGGTGCTACTGGAAGCAAACCCGCTCTGGTGACACTCTCCATAAAGCTTGCCAATAGGACTAAAGTGTCCTGAAGATCTGGGGTAACCATGACCCCTCCTGGGACCTGAGCTAGGCCCACGACATGTCATGACCCAGATTTCCCACCATCGGGAGTCGTGATGGCACCTACTGTCGGAGCTAGGCAAGCCAAGCATTTAAACATTTCCTGATAACACCCCAACAATAATAATAAAATGAGTCATTTAAATAAAAGCGGAAGTTTAACATTTCTCTACCCAAGACGTGTGTCGTTATCTCACGAACTACTAAAGAGTGCTACAAACAAGTCAGAATAGAAATACATAAATGTCTGTCTCGGTACAATGAAAATAAACTGAAAACATAGAAAGGGACTCCGGCCTGCGAACGCCAGCTAGGCTACCTCGTAAGTCCCTGGACTGAAGTCAGCTCCCGATCAATATCCTACTGCTGTGGACCAAAAGCTGCTCAGGTGTCATGATCTATGCAAAAGAGCACAGAAGTGTATCATCAGCACAACCGACCCCATGTGCTGGTAAGTGCCTGGCCTAACCCCGGTGAAGTAGTGACGAGGCTAGACAGGACNATATATATATATATATATATATATATATATATATATATATATATATATATATATATATATATATATACACACACACATGCAATAAAAGGAACGAACAAAGAAATTAAAATCTTAAGAGGGAGGTTCATCCAGTGCTGGAGTTACAACAGACACAAATCACCCTTATTTTTTTGCATTCATCTGATGCACCTGGGATGACTCTGGTGAACTCACCTTTTGATGGAAGAGGTTATCCAGGCTGGAGAAGGTCAATGTTGATTGCTTTGTCAGCCAAAAACAAGTTTGGGTTCATCAATGGTGCCTGTATTGAACTAGATCTGGCATCTAAGAAACACTCTCAATGGAGTAGGACAAACGATATGGTAACCTCTTGGTTACTAAACTCACTTTCCAAAGAAATAAAAGACATCGTGATTTACTCAAAGACTGCTCAAAGTCTTTGGGACAGCCTTGACCATAGGTTTGGGAAATCAAATGGGGCCAAACTTTATCACCTACAAAAAGAAATTACAAAGTCAGTACAAGGAAACAACAACATAGCAGGATATTTCACAACGCTCAAAAAATTGTGGGATGAGCTGGACTCTCTCAACTCTCATTTGGGATGCACTTGCAACTGCACATGTGAAGGGAAAAAGAAGGTGGCAAAGTTCTTGGAGGACCAAAGGATTATTCAATTCCTCATGGGTCTAAATGATTCTTATGCACAGGCAAGAGGACACATACTAATGATGAACCCACTCCCCAGCATAGATCATGTTTACTCAATACTTATACAGGATGAAGGTCAAAGGGAGGTATACCTCAGCTCTCATTACCCAACAGATGGAGCAACATTCATGGCAAACACACAAAATAAGATGACACACAGAAACAAAGGTACAAGAGGTTGGAATCCTACACAAAAATATGGAAATCAGCAGCAGAAATCCAAAGCAAGAAAGACCAAATTCAACCCTAATGCAACATGTACTCACTGCCTGAAGATAGGACATGTTAGGTTAGATTGTTATTGGTTGATAGGGTTCCCTGAAGATTTTCAGTTTACCAAAGCAGGGAATTATCAAGGAGCAATCAAAGGAAATGCAGTGATGGGAAGCCAAGAAGGAACAGAAATGGAAGTTATTCAGAATGAAAGAACTGGGAACATCCAGAATCAACTCTTCAGCAAAGAACAAGTTTCAGAGCTAGTCAACCTGATAAAGCAAGTACAGATTGGAGGAGAAACAAATATAGGAACTGAAATCAATGCAAATGCAGTTGCTGGTACTGTACTAAAATATTCTGGAACCTGCCTTGTTGTTTTTAACACTAAAACTTGGATAATTGATTCAGGAGCTTTAGAGCATATGTGTTTTGATTCAAACTCTTTTCTCAATTTAACACCTCTTCATGTCCCTTTACATATTAGCTTACCCAATTCATTTCAATTACATGTAACACACATTGGAAGTGTTTGCATACAGCCTGACATGACACTCAATAGAGTGCTTTATGTTCCCTCTTTTAGATATAACTTATTGTCTGTTCATAAGTTATGTGCTCAATTCAGTTGTTCTTTAAATCTCACTTCTAGTGCATGTCTGATGCAGGTCCCTTTAATGAGGAGGGGACAAGTTTTTGGTGAAGTAAGGAACGGTTTATATCTGCTCTAGCCAGCTAGTATAGGGTCTAGTTTTCTACCCAATCAACATGTAGTTTCAATTCCAAAAGGAAGCAATTCCAATCTAGTTTCCAGTTCTGTTTCTCTTTCAAAAGCAGTATGTGCTAATACTATTTCAAATGTAAAGTATTGGCATGTAAGGCTCGGGCATTTGCATTTCCCAGTAATGAAAAAGTTTAGTTTCATTCATTTTCCCTCAAATTTTGATTATGTTTGTAATGTCTGTCCTTAAGCAAAACAAACTAGGATTCCTTTTCCTATCAGTCAAATCAAAACACATAGTAACTTTGATCTAATACATGTTGATACCCGGGGTCCTTTCAAAAACACAACATATAATGGTTTTAAGTACTTCTTAACCATTGTAGATGACTATAGTAGAGGGACTTGGACTTTCTTGTTAAGTTCAAAGAGCAATGCATTTTCAGTATTGAAATCATTTCTGAATTTGGTAGAAAGACAGTTTAACACAAAAGTGAAGAAGATAAGATCAGACAATGCAATGGAATTAGGACAAGGCACACAAGAATCTAATTTTCTACTTGAACAGGGAATCCTACTTGAAACTTCATGTGTTGCCACACCACAACAAAATGGCGTGGTTGAAAGGAAACATAGGCATCTCCTTGAGGTTGCAAGAGCTTTGATGTTCCAGTCTAATGTTACTTTACAATACTGGGGTGAATGCATTTTAACCTTTACTTATTTGATCAATATATTTCCCTCCAGAGTTTTGAAAGGAAAAACACCTTATGAGGTCTTATTTGGTAATCCACCTACTTATGAACACCTAAGATCTTTTGGGTGCTTGTGTCATGTCTCTACTTTGAGTCACAATAGAGGTAAATTTGATCCCAGGGCAACAAGTTGTGTTTTCTTAGGCTATGCTACTCATCAAAAAGGATATAAAGTATTGGATTTAGCAAACAGAAAGGTCTTTGTATCTAGGGATGTCAGATTTCATGAGAATCACTTTCCTTTTGTTCATTCTGCCAACCCCTCTATTCCATCTTACTTTCTCTCTACTTCTATCATAACTGACCACTCACAACCTGCTTCCACGCCATCTCACATAGACCAAGCCACACCTACCAGCCATGTTCCTCCTCCAAATGCACCTACCAGCCCTGTTCCTCCTCCAAATGCACCAAGCAACTGCTCCCCTGAACATACTCCTGCTCCTGTTACTAATCTAAACCTTCAAGACCTTTCACCTAGTCTTGTCTCTTCTTTTCCTTCCACATCTAATCCTACTGCATTAATTCCTACTCTACCTCCCCCAATCAGAAAATCTGACAGGGTCAGCAAACAACCAGCCTACTTGCAGGATTATATTTGCAACACCATTATTCTCTCAGACCTCACCTCTCCCTGTTTCACTCATCCTGCCCAGCCAACTGTTTATTCTTTTGGAGCTTTATCTCTCCCTAATCAAAAGATTTTTCATTCTTTATCCACTATCACAGAACCTAGGAGCTTTGCTCAACCTTCTTCTCACGCAGGATGACAGTAGGCCATGGATGCAGAGATTGCAGCACTTGAATTAAACCACGCTTGGGATGTGGTAGATTTGCCACCAGGAAAGAGGGCTCTACCTTGTAAATGGGTATACAAGGTCAAACATAATTCTGATGGGACTATAGAAAGGTTGAAAGCAAGACTAGTGGTCAGGGGGGGCATACAGAGAGAAGGGATAGATTACTTTGAGACTTTCTCTCCTGTGGTTAAAATGACCACCATTCGATGTTTGTTGACAATAGCTGTCAAAAAGGGATGGAAAGTCTCACAACTGGATGTTAACAATGCATTTCTGCATGGAGAATTACAGGAGGAGATCTACATGAGATTTCCTGCAGGTGTTTCCCCTCCTAAACCCAATCAAGTTTGTCTTTTGAGAAGATCAATCTATGGTTTAAAGCAGGCCTCTCGACAATGGTATGCTAGGCTTGTAGGGGCACTAAGCTATAAAGGTTACTCGAGTTCTTTGAATGACTACTCTTTATTCTACAAACAATCAGGTGCATTATCTTCTATTATTGCAGTGTATGTAGATGATATACTTCTGACAGGGGATGACCTCACAGAACTCTCTCAAATCACTGAATTTCTTAGCACAAAATTCAAAATTAAACATCTGGGAGACATACATTATTTCCTAGGCATGGAAATTCTAAGGGAAAAACAAGGATTTATCATTAGTCACAGACAATTTACCTTGGATCTATTAAAGGAATTTGATTGTACAGGGGCGGCAGTCTCTTCTCCACTTGATCTATCTACCAAGCTTCATGCTGATCTTGGTCCTCCAATGGAAGATCCTACTCCTTATCGTCATCTTGTCGGTAAGCTAAATTATCTCACCAACACGAGGCCGGATCTGTCCTACGCTATTTTGTGCCTTAGTCAATATATGCATCAGCCTACTCTTTCATATTTCTCTGCAGCTTTGCGAGTATTGAGGTACTTACACTCTGATCCGTCTCAAGGGATTTTTTATCAGCAAGCCCTTCATTTGATTTACTAGCCTTGTGCGATGCCGACTGGGCCGCTTGTAGAGAGTCTCGCAGATCCGTGAGTGGATTCTTTATCACACTTGGTGGAGCCCCTATTTCTTGGAAATCCAAGAAGCAAGTCTCTGTATATCTTTCATCTGCCGAAGTAAAATATCGTTTCATGAGGCGTGTCACTACTGAAATAACCTGGTTAGTTCGCCTTCTTGCTGACCTCTCAACACCGGCGACCTTACAGGTACCCATTCACTCTGACAGTCAAGCGGCTATTCACATAGCACGCAATCCTGTCTTTCATTAACGGACAAAGCATGTTGAATTAGACTGCCATTTCGTTCGCCGACAGTTCCTATCTGGGATTATCACTCTCTCATTTGTACCATCGAATCAACAGCTTGTCGATCTCTTCACCAAACCCTTATCTGGGGTTTCTCATCGGGCTATAATGACCAAGTTGGGGGTCCTTTCTTTACCCTCCAACTTTAGGGGGATGTTGAAATAGAACAGCCACACAAATTTGCTGAGGATCGATTTCATTATATGAAGAAGGATGTCTACCCCTCTGATGAAGAAGAAAGAATGAAGAAAGCAGAAGAAAGATTGAAATCAAAGAGTAAAGTGTTTCGGAGTTAACTAGGTTAAACCATACTATGTCCGAACATTTTCACTCTCTTACGTGGCTCAATCTTAGCTCTTGAAGAAAATAAATGTTCTTCAATTCTCAGCCATCAGATATAGAAGAAGCAACTGTATAATTAATTTGTTCTAGAAAGACCTAAGCATGTGCTTGGCACATGTATGCACATAGTAGAGGAATAATTCTGTTATATAGTTACAGCACAATAAATAGGAATAGGACAAGTGTAAATAGATTTTCTTTTACTATTTTCTTTTACAGCAATCTACTTGTATATATAGACCTTACAGTGATGTATACAGTCAGTGAAAATTCACCTATTTCATATTTCTTTTCTTATAGAATTCTTATGAATCAAAGAGAGAAAATTTCCAAAAGACTGCTCGATAAAATAATAATCGGTGAGAGGGATTCAAGATATGTTTATATAGGTAATTCCGACATAGGAACAAATAAATATCTATAAGTAACAACTTTGTCAAGTCGATTGAGTTTTGGTCTTGGAGTTCTATTTTCTTGTGTTGTATAAATGTCTGAAAATTGAAAAGATTTATGAGGAACTGACTAGGTTATTTCTTAGGTTACGAAGGAGGAAGAAGGGGTAGGTGTGGTCCATTTAAGGAAAAAAAGGGAAAGGACTAGATGTGTTCTTGTACTATCAGAAATTATACTATCCGAAGATTTTTGCCCTCGCCATTAACCATTTTGATATATTTGTCCCTTCATCTAATAGATCCTTTCTAGTGGACACATGGCAGAATCTTAAACTCCCAGATTTTCAAATCACTAATACTCGAACCCAACCAAAAAACCCGAACCGATTCAACACCCTATATTCTCCTTATTTTCCTCATGTTTCTCGTTCCACCAAACACCACGCCATTATCCAACTAACTTTTCAATAGAAAATTTTCAGGCGCCGACTAACTCTGATGTCTGACCACTGTCATAGAAAAGAATGGCTAAAATAAAGGAAGATGGTTCAAATTAGCTTATATAACATGGATTGGTAGAAGACCTTTCATCCTGTAAACCTAGTGCTCAATTACCCTCTAATGCTTTATCCCTTTCAAATAATCTCAGGTTCTTAATTGAAACCTATTTAACACTCAATTTTTGGTTCATTAATTGAATTTGCGAGTATATTTTTGAGTCTTATGTCTAAGTATTCATGTTTAAATCTTTAGTTGTTCTTTTTGTGAAAAATAATTAAGTTAGTAAGTGTGATTGTGATTTGCTTAGTGATTACTGATGTTTTGTGTTTTCTGAGAAGAACGAAATTAAAGGGCATAAAAAAGAAAATTTTCTGGCCAAAAAATCAATTTCACTTCTGTCACTTCAGAGTTTCTCAAAAAAATCTACTTCTCTGGTATTCCCTCTTTCAAAGTTTGAGAAAAATTTCTCATTGCATACACTTTGTTTAATTATTAGTTTCTATGTCCTATAATATTTTTTTATTGGAATTTGTGCTGAAATTTGTTAAAATGGAATTTGGGGACAGTTGGAGGGGCCGGTGGAATCGGAGAAGAGGAGGTGATAGGCGTTGTTGGATCTTTCTTGTTGCTGCTGAATGGGGGGCTATTAGGTGGGGCTGATCGGGTGGGATAAATGAGTAGATGGTTAGGTTGTTTCATATCATGCCACATGTCTTATTAAAAGGGTCTATTAATTTTAGGGGGAAAATGTTAAAATGGGTAATGTTTGGGGTGGATGGTGAAGGAAAGTATAATGAGGGTTACTGATAACTAAGTTTCGATAGTAAAGGAACAGATCTAAACCTTTTCCGAAAAAACTAAAAAACTAGATATTTTCCACAACCTGATAACAAAAAGTCAATCGATTTGGGTTATGTGATACGGGTATGGGTATTGAGTGGATAATGGGTTGGGTCAAAATGACTTGGAAGAATGCCATGTGGCTATTCCGTTAAATTAAGGGTATATTTAATTAATAGTTAAACGGTAGGGTATATTTGATCATATAATATAATAAAGGGTAACTTTAAATAATATCCAATAGTAGAAGGATATATTTGACCCTTTACTGTAACAAAAATAATTTTAGTATAAAATTGTGTATATGACATACAATATATAGTTAGCCATAAGGAAAGAACAATAATTGTATAACTTAATACGATGTTTAGTTAGCCCTATTAAACTCCAATTGATACTATCTATCTATATCTATATATCTATCTATTTATATCTATTTATATTATTATAAAAGTACGAATATTTTTTGCTAAATGTTGAACGACTAAATTATTCCTAAAATATTGATCGACTTTTATGCTCTTAAATATTTGTATAATTTAAGGATCTAATTGTAAATTACCTAACTATGAAATTCTTTTTCGATTCAAATTAGACATACACCGACCCTACAAAATTAATCTTACTTGGATTAGAAAGGACGTCCATAATTCCATTCCTTTTTTATACGCAATATGCTTATGCATATTTTGTGATTTATTTTATTTAAGGGAATAAGATTCAGCTACGAAGAGAATATAAAGGGGAAAAAATTTGTGTGCATGCGTGTTAGGAGACGTGAATTTAAAAAAAAAGAAAAAAAAAAGGTAAAGTGAACAAAGGGTAAAATAACTCTTTTACTTCAAGTTATAACCTTTATGTCAGACTCCATAATTCATATTTTGTGATTTGTTTGTATGATTTTATTGGTATCTGATAAAAATTAAGTCCTTATATGCTGAAATACAAAAGAAAAAACCTAAATAAAAAGCTTACATATAACTTATTATTTAGAATTTAAAGGTTCTCAAATGCAGTAAATCTTTGTTATACCTTCGTCATTGATGAAATTTTATAACTTAAAAAAACGTATTCCCTCGAGTAACTAACAGATGAGTTTTTCATGTACAAGAGACTTTTTATATGTACAAGTCTTTCCGACATTCATATTAAAGATAACTAAAGAGACATACTCCTATATTTATTGTGACGACACGACCAGTCGTCTCATGAGTTACCGCTTTGTTTTCCCCATTTCTATTTTTTTATGTTTTGTTTATCCGTATTTTGAGGTATCGGGTTGGTCGGATTGAATTCGGATTGGTTTCGGTAAAGTTGAGACAATTAGTCTCTTTTAAGAAGGTTTAAGTTGGAAAAGTCAACCGGATGTTGACTTATGTGTTAGAGGGCTCGGATGTAGTTTGGTTAGCTTCGAGAGGTGATTTGGGACTTAGGAGTGTGATCGGAATGGGTTTGGAGGTTTGGAGAAGATTTAGGCAAGAATTGGCAAAGTTAATATTTTGACGATTTCCGGTTGATAGGTGAGATTTTGATATAGGGGTCGGAATGGAATACCGAGAGTTGTAGTAGCTTTGTTGTGTCATTTGGGATGTGTGTGCAAAATTTTAGGTTATTCGGACGTAGTTTGGTTGGGTTTTTGATCAAAAGCGAAATTCGAAAGTTTTTAGAAACTTAGGCTTGAATCCGAGGTGTTTTGGTTGATTTGATGTTGTTTAAAGTATTTTGACGATTGAAACAAGTTTGAATAAAATATTAGGATATGTTTTTGCTTTTGGTTGAGGTCTCGGGGGACTCGTGATGATTTCGGGTGGTTAACAGAGAGTTTGAGGTGTTATTGCAGCTGCTGAAATTGCTGCTTCTAGTGTTTTCGCACCTGTGGTTTGGAGACTGCAGGTGCGGCGCCGCATATGCGAGAAAGGGGGCCGCAGAAGCGGCAAGAGGTATGTTTGGCTGGGACCACAGAAGCAGCTAGGATAATCGCATCTGCGATGTCGTAGATGCGGGCGTGGAACCGCAGATGCGGATGGCTAGGAACATAAGTGATTTCCGCAGAAGCAGAAGATTAACCGCAAATGCGGTACTGCAGAAGCGGTGGAATGGTCGCAGATGCGAAAATCCCTGGCCAGAAGGTATATATTGTTTTCTTCGCGAAATTTTTCTAAGTTCATCATTTTGAAGATGTCACGACCCAAAATCTAACCATGGTCGTGATGACGCCTATCGTATTACAAGGCAAGCCTATTTCTCAAAATATTACTACTAATTAATTTTAAGGATTTATTAAAACAATACCAACATTCAAATTTCTCATAAACTAAATCAACTCTAAATATAATTAATATAAAAATAAGGAAGCTAGCCCCAAACATCGGGGTGTCACTAAGTCATGAGCGTCTAAAATTATGAACTAAGAAATATAGCTGTCTAACTATCAATACAACCCAAAAAAGAAATTACAAAAGGAGTAACAAGGCCCTGCGGACGCTAACAGCTACCTTGTAGTATCCAAAGATAGTCAGCCTGAACTCAACGATCGCCATGCTCGAACTCACCTATATCTGCACATAAAGTGCAGGGTGTAGTATGAGTACAATCACCTCAGTAGTAACAGAAATAACTAAGGAACTGAGTAGTAGTGACGAGCTAGGTAAAACGGTCCAATTATTTATTTTCATAATTTACAATAAACATAAACAAATAAGTAGATTCCATAACTCAGTAAATGCCACAAACAACAACAACAAAAGTAAATGCAATCTCACAATAGTGTCACTCCATCATTCATCACTCGCACTCAGCACTCAACATTCTACGCTCACTGGGGGTGTGTACAGACTTCGGTGGGGCTCCCAAAGCCCAAGCGCTTAGCACGGACAACTCACGTGCTACCATATCAATATCTGGATCGGCACGGTCTACTCACGTGCTACGCGGACAACTCATGCGTTATGGTATAAATACCTGTACCCGCACGGTCAGCTCACGTGCTACGCGGATAAATCACGCGCTATGGTATTAACATTATTACAACCGGGCCATCATATCAATACTTGGATCCGCACGGTCAACTCATGTGCTACGCGGACAACTCACGCGCTATGGTATCAATACCTAGACCCTAACGGTCAAATCACGTGCTACGCGGACAACTCACGTGCTATGGTATTAATATTCTTACAATCAGGTCATCGGTCTAACTCAATCATATACCTCCCTAGCCTCACCATCATCAACAAATAAGGGAACACAACTCACATCAAGTATCACAGCATATTAGAAAAAAAATAGAGACTGAGGTAAACATGTACAATAATTTCTATGATTGAGTACAAATAACTTGAGAATGAATAAAGCCTAAGCATGATCTCTAACATGAAGTCAAACAAGTTCAACAACAAGTAAACACATAACCACAAATAACAACCATTAGGCCTTACAACCTCACGGGACGGACCAAGTCTCCTCGCAGTGCACACCCACACGCCTGTCACCTAGCATGGATATCACCACCAAACAATCACGTGATATCAATTTATCGAGATTTATACCATCAAAGCCAAAGTTAAAATTGTTACTAACCTCAACAATAAAAAACTTCTACTCTAGGATGCCCTCGTCCCTCGACTCGGTCTCCACAAGCTCCAAATCTATCTAGAATATTGTATAACACGTCCTAATTAGTCTAGGTGGATAATTTTCATAATCTCAGGAAAAGTCAAAAATCAAAGTCAATCCCTGTCCAATTAATAACTAATTTGTATACAATTACGTTGTCTAACGAAGTACTTTCGTCTTGGTGATAGTAAAAATTGCTTTGGCATTTATTGATTTCTCTTTTTCGACCAGTAAGCAAACGTTTTCCCCACATCATAAATATTAGACAGATTACAAAAATAAAAAGAACGCACTTTCATTGTGCACAAATTGCCAAACAGTGGGTGTTTCATAAGCCATCACGCTGACCTTATCAAAAATTCAAAGATACTAATTGCTTCTTTCATGGAATGATAACCATATCTCCCAAATTAGAGAACCAAAACAGTAGGTTCATGGAAAAAAAGAATTTTCTATTTCTTTTTCGAATCCCATCATTGTATAGTTATTATATCTATTAATTATGGCATACCCATTATTCCCATACCCTATACTGCTAAAATATGTACTTGACCAGAATCCATTGAAACATATACTAGAATTTAGTAATACCTGCACTATAAAAGTTAACAACGGAGCTTCTTACGATGTCGCCGATAAGTTTTCCACAACAACTCTGTGTGTTTTTGCCTCTTTGTTTCTAAGACCTAGAAATTGATAACCTAATATTTTTATTTTATTTTTTATTTTTAAGCCACTGAAAACGTGGTAGCTCTTAGAGAATGGGCTTAGTCCACTTCTATTCATATAATATAGCACGTAATAAAGCCCAATTTCTAAATTCTGTCAATTCAAGTCTAATTCTACGACGGACATCCAAATTACATTCCGAACATACTCCTAAGTCTAAAATCATCCAACGAAGCTAACAGAATCATAAAAATCAAAATCCAAATTTGTTTACTCATAAGTCAACTTCTGGTTGACTTTTCTAACTTAGCTTTCTAAATAAGAGACTAAGTATCTCATTTCACTCCAACACTACTATGGACCCAGACCTACCAACCTGATACGACTCAACATAGCTGAACAAAATATAAAGAAGCAGAAATGTGGGAAACGGGAATATAACTCTTGGAATGACCAACCGGGTCGTTATAGAAGACGAAAAAAGAGGCTAAGTGATGTTTTAAACGTCAATACCACACAAGAGTGGGGGATGATTTGTGTGGTACCCAATTTTTGCTTAACTGAACAAAAGAAGGATCTGGTTCTTCTAGGTGTTTCAACTATTGTTGTTTGCAGAATAATAAATACAAAAAATAAGGAACACGAAGATTTTTACGCGGAAAACACCTGGCTCAAAAGATGAAATGACCTACTACTCAGTAGGATTTTTCCAAATTTCCACTAAAATCACTGAGCCAAAACAGCATTTACAAAACTCTTTATAAACCTAAGGATTAACTCTAAGCCCGTTGTAATAACCAGCCTCTAACTACTGCGACAACTCTAAGTTAATTCTGACTTGAATACTCAAAATACCTATTATAATTGCTTCTAGATAAAACTAAAAGGTACAATATGAAAACACCTACTACAATTAAACTAGAAATAAAGAAAGAAACATAAAACTATTTATGTAGCTGGTTCTTCAATCTGGTTCATGTAACTTCAGGTTTGCACACTTGAATCACACATGAACTGCTTGCAAAAGCCTTGTTATTTTGCTCCCAATTCACATTTCACTTCTGTATTTTTTTGAAACAAGTGTAATGTGAGAACATCCTGCAATTTATAGAGTTAGTAGATGAAGAAATAACTAGAGTTCTGATGCAACTCTTCCTTGGTGGAATAGTTCTAGTTTATCTCAACTTCTAACTCCTTTCCTATCATGGATAATGTTCTCTTTGAGTAAGGAGTCCTTCTCCTTATCAATTATGCAACCTTTTCGATCAGGAGATATGAAATACACCAAGTTAAGCTTATCTCCTTCACGTACATCCCACATGCTTGAATCTGCCCATTTTTGTGCACCTGAGTGATGGACCTGCAGGATGGACCTCGATCATGCTGAGCTTCATTTGTCAATCTTCAAAACTAACCTTCTCTTGGGCCAACAAATTCCCCCTTTTGATGATGATAAACTATGTGCTTTTCATAAGCTTAGGCCCTTCCAGAACTCAGCTCCATATCAACACAATGTTAGAAATATTTTGCCTTTTTATCACTTATCATCAAGGACCAGGTACATTAGGTTATAAACATCACTGTTCAAAATGTAAAGCACAACCTTTTTCCCCCTTTTGGCATCATCGAAAAGTTGCATAAAATGTAAGATAACCATATTTTAAAGCTTACTCATGGCCACTAGGGCTACTTCAAATGCAAACATGGATTAATCATCATAGATCAAACTAAGAATTTCAACCATCAAAGAAATATAAACAAACAGTTAGAAAAAAAATAGTGAACTTCATTGATGATTGATAAGATTCTACTACAAATCATAAGAAGAAATAAAAATACTGAAAACATGAGCAAAAAAAATAAAATGTCCCGAACTAGGTCACTGGTTGATCTACACTAGGCTAGGATTTAAGGCTTGGAAGAGGTAGGGGATGGGTTATTTTCTTGGAGAAGTTTCAGCATGTCTTGAAGAATTACATCATTCTTCTCCTTTTCCCTTGCAAGTTCAGTTCTGAGAACATCTCTCTCATATTCTACCTCAACCAATAGTGTCTTCAGTCTTGCTATCTCAACATCATTTGCCTCACTCTGACTTTGCTATTGATAGGTATCTTTTTAGATGAACCGGGTTTATTAGGAATGACATTGACTTCATAATCGCAAGCAAGCAGAGTATTAACCCCAAAATGATCCTTTCTTGTACCTTGAAATGTGCAAGCACAGTTCTGAGAATTAAACCATAGGGAATGGCATGAGTTTTGGTGCCATTGATAGCCCTATCAGTAGCTCTAAGAGGGTTTCCTGTTCAGATGGAATAGGTTCATATATATTTTTCCCAAGTTGAACCAACCCCTCAGCAGCTTCGCCAGACCCACGTCCCCCTTGTTTTGCTCACACTCTCTTCTATTTCAGTAAATTCCTCTCCCTAAACAACCATTGCACCAGTTTCTTTTGTTAGACCAACAGGAGTGGGTGAAGAATCAACAACTCTTATACCCTTTCCCCTCACAGTACTACTAGCACCCTTGCTCTCTTTTTCATTTCCCTTTTTATTTTTACCACCAACTTCTCCAGATTCTTTAGTCTTAACACCTGCTATAAACCCTACTAATACAAATCTATTCTCTAAATTTGCAGCAACTTCAAAAATTGTCTAAGGAGTACTTTAGAATCAGAAGATACCTGTTCAGTTTCGTAATACCTACTTTCTTCCCCCTTAGGAGCATACTTAAATGAATTTTTAGATTTTTGGGATTCTTCTTCCCTACATGCTTTCAATTTCTTGTTTATTTTCTAGATCTGCTCTCCTTCAGTGACAATCTTACGAGCCATCATCTTTAATCTACTTTTCTTAGAGATTGGTGTTGTAGAAGGTATGGAACTGGTTTCCTGTGGTGATGATGAAGGATTTTCAGAGGTGTTCGACATATCTGGGCTATGGTGTGGAAGAGAAGAGAATTAGATTGTGTTTGGAAGATGAAAGAAGAATGAGAGTTTTTGACGGCTTGAGAGAGATAAAGTAAGGAATACACTAAAGCTGATCAATATACAGGGGAATAATTGATGGGGTAACTATAGCTTTTCAGACTCTTAGAAGTTTAATCAAACTGAAATTCGGCGTTAGAGTATATCCCTAGAATCTAGGTATTTCCATTCGATTGGGACTCTTTTGAATAGGATTGGTTCACTTGTAACGGATAAGTCCAAAAGGAGTTTGGTATTTGGTAGGACTCTGCTCATGATCCAAATACAGTTATTTCAAATTATGCTGAGTGTAGAAAACATACCGTATTATCTTGATAAACCATTTTATTCACTGATAATTCTCTTGTGTGAGTCTAAATTTGTCAAAATAGAGAAAATATCATTAGTGATTAATGAGTCATTTTAACATATGGCACAAAAGTATTGTGATGACCCAAAATGTCATCTTAAATTTAAATAATCATCTTGGTATTTTAAGACCTTGAAAAGTGGTATCAATAATTACTCGGCTTACGTGCACAGTCCTTATAATTTTACGAAAGGTTTTTATGAGAAAAATGGATTAAATTGTGAACTAGAGCTTTAAAACTCAACTGAGTTGACTTCGGTCAACATTTTGAGCAAACGAATCCGGATAAAAATTTTAACTATTCCGATAGTTCTATATCGTGATTTGAGACTTGGTCATATGCCCGAAATCGAATTTGAAGGTCCCTATATCAAATTGTCGCCATTTAACGGAATCTAGAAATTTAAGGCTAAAGATTTCTTAAGTTTGACCGGAGATTTGACTTTTGAGAAAAAGACCCCACAATAGAATTTTGATGATTTCAATAGTTTCGTATAGTGATTTTGGACTGAGGAGCATTTTCGGATTTAAATTTGGAAGTCCGTAGGACAATTTAGCGCATTTTGGCAAAAGTTGGAAAATAGAAGATTTTGAGAAAAGTTTGACCGAGAGTTGACTTTTTTATATCGGGGTCGGAATCCAGTTCTGAAAATTTCTATAGCTTCGTTATATCATTTATAACTTGTGTGCAAAATTTAAAGTTATTCCGGATTGATTTGATATGTTTCGGCACAAAACGTCGAAGTTGGAAGATTCGAAAACTCAAATTCAATTCGATGCGTGATTCGTAATTTCGGTGTTGTTTGACGTGGTTTGAAGTCTTGATTAAGTTTGTATTGTATTTTGGGATATGTTGGTATAATTGATTGAGGTCTCGAGGGCTTCAGGTGGATTTCAGAAGGTTAACGGAATGGAAATCGGATAAAAAGGTTGCTGGAATTTTCTGCTGTAGAAGCTGTCTTGGACAACAACTGTGCAATCGTGGAGCCTATTTTGGAAGCTTATATCTCAAAAGACATAAGGAATCTGTAAATGTACAAAACATGAAAGTTGTAGCCCTTGCATTTTAGTTTCAAGAAAGCTAAACCATTAATTATTTTGGTATTTATACAGAAAATTAAGATCGATAGAATAAGGGTTGGAAAAACTGTTTTGAAATATTCCAGAAATGTTTGATGCGAGGAGGCTACTTTGGAAATTTATACCTCGAAATCTATAAGGAATCTAAAAATTTGCAAAACTTGAAAGTTGTATCCCTTGCTTTCTAGTTTCCAGAAAGTTAAACCATTAATCATTTAGATATTTGCATAGAAAGTTGTGATCGATTTACTGAAGACTGGTAATGGTATTTTTTTCTCTCTTGGGACAGAGGCAAAATAGCATGTATCAAATGCGATTTATAAATCTCAATTGATAAATGCAACTTGCCTGCATAGATTCTTAAATACGAGAGTTAGCCATTTTTACTCATTCTTGAGTTTTGAGTCTCGAATTTAGGCAATTCCAAAGGGGATTTTCTTGCCTGTATTTATTATTGCCCGATTGATGATTTTACCGCGTATTTGACTGAAACTTAATTGTTATCATTATGATTTGGGTTGATTGCCATATTTGGGCTTCGTGCCAACTATTTGAACCCTTCAGGTATTTTTATCACTATTTCCTCATTGTATTGACTTATTACTTGAACTCAGTCATGCTGTTTCCATTGTTTTACAACTCATCCACTTTTAATCAGACTTGAGACTTAAATGATATCTTTAAATGTTGTTTTGGGCTGAGAACTATTGTTTTACTAATGCCCGAGGGGCTTGTGGTGATTTTTGGACTGAGTAAGGCTGAGGGCCAGATGTGAGGATACACTGAGTGATATGAGGTCGAGGGCCTGAGATACATATATACACCACGAGATGGTTTGAGTGATTTGAGGCCGAGAGCCGAGAGTTGATGCCACGAGATGGCTTAATACTGCGCTTGGGCCGTAAAGGGCCCCTCTAGAGTCTGTACACCCCTAGTGAGCGCGGGTACCCGTTGTGTTATGAGAGTGAGTCCGAGGGGCTGATATTGTTCTACAAGTGAGGCCGAGGGGCTGATATTGTTATGAGCGTGAGGCCGAGGGGCTGATATTGTTTTGAGAGTGAGCCCGAGGGGCTTATATTGTTCTGAGAGTGAGCGCGAGGGGCTAGTACTGTTCTGAGTTGTGCCCGAGGGGCGAACCTTTATGTGTTCATCTTTCATATTTACTTGTCATTTTATTTGTTATACTATGGTATTGGGGCCCGAGGGGCGGATCAATTCCCCTTGTCATGTTGAAATTCTCATATTGAGAATACAACATTATTCCTCTGGACCTTGTCACTTGAGGTGTTCCTTTATGAGCCACTTGCAAAGTGTCCCAGATTTCCTTAGCAGTGGTACATCTTTGAATTCTACTGTACTCGTCTGGACTATGTTCACACACAAGCCATTTCTTGGCCTTTGCATTCTTTTCCCACTTCCTCAAGTCCTTAGCATTGCAGTCAGCTCTTGTTTTTGGCATATCTACTCCATCATCATTCTTCTTCGTGCTAGCTAGGGGCCATCAGTGACAATGTCCCATTTCTGATAGTCTTGTCTAATGATGTAATCTCTCATCCTGTTTTTCTATTAAGAGTAGTACTGACCATTAAAGAGTGGAGGCCTATTAGTGGATTGCCTTTCCCAGTTTCCAGGTAGTGCACTCATCTTGATCTGTTCATAAGGTGTTAGCCTCTTCAAGGATAAGCTGCTCTGATACCAATTGATGTTTTAAACATCAATAACATAAAAAAGAGGCGTGATTTGTGTGGTACCCAAACTGAACTATAGAAGGACCTGGTTCTTCTAGGTGTTCCAACTATCGCTATTTGCGGAATAATAAATACAAAAAATAAAGAACACAGATTTTTACGTGGAGAACACCTGGCTCAAATGGTGAAAAAAGCACGACCTACTACTCAGTAGGATTTTCCCAAACTTCCACTAAAATTATTTAGCCAAACTAGCATTTGCAAAACTCTTTGTAAACCTAAGGATTAACTCTAATCCCGTTATAGCAACCAACCTCTAACTGTTGCGACAACTTCAAGTTAACTCTAACTTGAATACTCAAAATACCTATTACAATTGCTTCTAGATAAAGCTAAAAGGTACAATATGAAAACACCTACTACAATTGAACTAGAAATAAAGAAAGACACATAAAACTCTTTATGGAGCTGGTTCTTCAATCTAGTTCATGTAGCTTCAGATTTGCGCACTTGAATCACACACGAACTGCTTGCAAAAAGCCTTGCTATTTTGATCCCAATTCACATTTAACTTCTGCATTTTTGTGCAACTCGTGTAATGTGAGAACATCCTGCAATTTATAGAGTTAGTAGAAGAAGAAATAGGTAGAGTTATGATGCACTCTTCCTTGGTGGAAGAGTTTTAGTTTATCTCAACTTCTAACTCCTTCCCTATCTTGGATAATGTTCACTTTGAGTAAGGAGTCCTTCTCCTTATCAATTATGAAATCTTTTCAACCAGGAGATATTAAATACACCAAGTTAAGCTTATCTACTTCACTTCATCCCACATGCTTGAATCTGCCTATTTTTTTGCACCTGAGGGATGGACCTGGTTCATGCTGAGCTTCCTTTGTCAAGTTTCATAACTAACATTCTCTTGGGCCAATACTAAGGCATAGGAGTTCAAGAGGAAATAAAGAATATCAGTTGGGTAAGTTCCCTAAGCTTAATTACTTGGGTTTAATACCATTTTCCACTGTATAATCATGGTATTAGTAAGAATTAAGGAAGAAAATTGGGATTAGGGCTTGAGTTTAAGAGGCCTTTAAATGAGGATTTTGAGGGATCATTTGGACTCCGATTTTAGTGTTCTTGATATGTATAGACTCGTGGGAAGATAAGGAATCTATTTGTGTATAAATTTCTGAATTTTGAGACGTGGGCCTGGGAGTCGAGTTTTGGTAATTTCGGAATTTGTGCCCTTTATTGATTGTTTTCGCTTGGGCTTTGTTCCCTTGGCATATTTTGACGTCCTTGTTCTGATTTTGGTTAGATTCGACACGCGTGGAGGCCGATTCAAGGGGTAAAGGCACCGCGAGCTGGATAATTATCCGGTTCAAGGTGAGTAATGATTGTAAATGATGTTATGAGGGTTTAAAACCCAAGATTGCACATCGTAGTGCTATGTTCAGGTGAGACACACGCTTGTTGATGAGCGTGGGGTCGTACATTATTGGGGATTGTAACTTGGTTCATCCTGGTTGATGATTTTACTGCGTATGTGACTGAAACTTATTTGCTATCATTATAATTTGGGTTGAATGCCATATTGGGCTTCGTGCTAACTATTTGAACCTTTTGGGTCTTTTATTGATATTTCCTCACTGTTTTGATTTACTACTTAAACTTAGTCATGTTGTTTTCCATTGTTTTACTACTCAACCATTTTTACTCAGTTTTGAGACTTAAATGACATTTTAAATTATGTTTGGGCTGAGAAACACTATTTTACTATTACACGAGAGGCTTGTGAGGACTTTTGACTAAGTAAGGCCGAGGGCCTATGTTGTGAGGAAATACTGATACTGATTTGAGGTCGAGGGCTTGAGATATGTACGCAGGAGGTGGCTTGATTGATATAAGACAGAGGGCCTAGATTTGATGCCACGAGATGGCTTGTTATTGCGCTTGGGCCGTAAGGGGTCCCTCCAAGAGTCTGCACACCCCCAGTGAGCGCGGGTGCCTATTGTGATATGAGATTGAGCCCAAAGGGCTGGTATTATTCTGAAGTGTTGCCTGAGGGGTGGTTTTATTGGTACTATGCCCGAGGGGCGAGCTTCTATTTGTTTACTATACATTAACTGTTTGTCAACTACCTGCTCATTGTTGGAAAAAGGATTTTACTTGACTTTTCACTAGTTTACTATTTTTAACTAGTTTTACTGCTTCATTATAGAATGTCTTGTGCCTTACGTGTTTTCTTACTTTCAGTCATTATTTACATTTGTTACTTACTGAGTTGGAGTACTCACTTTACTCCTTATACCTTGTGTGCAGATTCAGTCGCAGCCAGTCCTGCTCCCGAGTGCTGAGTCATTCCAGCTTTAGGCGGATCTCGAGGAGTCTTTAGGTAGTTATTGGCATTCACAGCCTGGAGCTCCTCCCTATCTCTTTCCTTTATGTCCTTAGTTCAGTGTTAAACTCTATAGTGATACTTGAGTATTCAGTATTGATAGATGCTTGTGACTTGTGATATCCCGGTTAGGCTATATTGGTTTCTACTTCCGCACTTTATTAATATTATCCGCTACTTAATATTATGAAATCATGTTTTAGATTGTTTTGTGTTGTTTAGCTGTTTAAAAAGGTAAATTGGGTTTAATTAGCTGGCTTTGTCTTTACGAGAGGCACCATCACAGTCGGGTCTGGGAAATAGGGTCGTGACAAGTTGGTATTAGAGCCTAGGTTACATGGGTCTCACGAGTCATGAGCAGGTTTAGTAAAGTCTCGCGGATCAGTACGAAGACGTCTGTATTTATCCTCAAAAGGTTGCAGAACCTTTAGAAAACTTCATATTCTTGAAATTCTTGTCGTGCGAATTTGTTGATCCGAGTACTAAACTTTTGTTATTCTATTCTCCCACAGATGGTGAGGATGCGCACTACCGGATAGGGTGGATGACCACCAGTACCACTAGTCAGGGCACTAGGGGCTGAGGACGCGACCATGGCCGTGGTCGTGGTAGAGGTAGAGCAGTGAGGGCAACACCTGCAGATCCACCACCTGCCCCAGTTCAGGACCAGGTCCCAGCTGTGGACCCTCCAACAACACCAGTTGTACCTATTGTGATTCCGGGTCTTCAAGAGGCCTTGGCTCAGATATTATCAGTTTGCACTGGCCTAGCTCAGGTAGTTTTAGCTACCACAGCTGTAGCTACTTCTCAGGCTGGGAGAAGCAGTCAGACTCCCGTCGCCCGCAAACTTGAGCAGGTCGTGTAGGGACTTCAGACGCCGGGGGCACACCTAGCTCAGCCGGTTGCCGCTGCTCAGGACTATGTAGTTCCTGTCATTCCATAGGATGAGCAGCGTAGGTTGGAGAGATTTGGTAGACTTCAGCCTCCGACCTTCAATGGAGTAGAGGGAAAGGATGCCTAGGGCTTTTTGGACAAATATTAGAGGATCCTTCATACGGCCGGTATTTTGGAGACCCACGGGGTCGCTTTCACTACCTATAAATTTTCAGGACCTACTTTTACCTGGTGGGAGGATTTTGAGAGGCGTAGTCCTGTTGGTGTAGCACCCCTTTCCTGGCAGTAGTTCTTCGTTCTCTCTCTAGTGAAGTATGTGTCGCAGTCTCCCAAAGAAGAGTTGCGCAGGCAGTTTGAGTGGTTACGTCAGAGGGAGATGATCGTGTCACAGTATGAGTTGAGGTTCTCTGAGTTGGATCGTCATACCATCTAGTTGGTCCCGACAGATAGAGAGAGGATCAGGAGATTTATCGATGGTCTTACTTATTAGCTCTGTATTCTCATGACTAGGGAGAGGGTGACTGGTGCTACATTCGAGAAGGTTGTGGACATTGCCCGGGAGATTGAGTCTATTCGTCGCCAGGAGCAAGAGGAAAGGGAGGCCAAGAGGCTTCGAGGATCTGGTAGCTACAGTGGTGCTCCTTCGAGGTTTCAACACGGCAGAGGCCGACATTTCCGACATGGTCATCCTGATTTCCTAGGTTATTGAGGGGCGTCATCGAGTCATGGTTCTCACAGTTTACACCAGGGCCATTCTTCACTTAGTGCCCTTCCAGCTCAGAGCTCATCCCGTGCTCCATCTATTCAAGGCTCTTCTATGCCGAGTGCACCTGCTAGTCACTCTGGTGCGAGGGGTTAGTCCCCTTCTCCACCACCTGGGAATTGTTATGAGTGTGGAGAGATGGGGCACATATGGAGGCAGTGTCCATGTCGTATTGCTAGTTCATCCCAGCAGAGGGGCCAATCATCAACCTCAGTGCCAGTTGCTCCACCACCATCCGCCCAGCTAGCTAGAGGTGGGGGTCAGCCAACTAGGGGTTGCCCCAGAGGTGGAGGTCGGTCGGGGGGAGGTCAGGCCCATTTCTATGCTCTTCCAAGAAGACCCATTGTTATCGCTTCAGATGCTGTTATTATAGGTATTGTTTCATTCTGCCACAGAGATGCCTCTGTATTATTTGATCTCGGCTCCACCTATTCTTATATGTCATCATACTTTGCTCATTATTTGGGTACTTCCCGTGAGTTTCTTGCTTTACATGTTCATGTATTTACCCCGATGGGCAATACTATTATTGTATACCGTGTGTACCGATCGTGTGTGGTGACTATTGGGGGTCTAGAGACCCAAGTGGATCTTCTATTACTGAGTATGGTGGATTTCGATGTCATTCTGGGCATGGATTGTCTATCTCCGTGCTGCGCTATTCTGGACTGCCATGCTAAAACAGTCACATTGGCTATACCGGGTGTGCCACGGATCGGTTGTGAGTGATTTCCCTTATGTATTTCCTACAGACCTCCCGGGCATGCCACCAGACAGCGATATTGATTTTGGTATTGACCTGGTGCCAGGCACTCAGACTATTTCTATTTCGCCATATCATATGGCACCAGCAGAGTTGAAAAAATTAAAGGAGCAGCTTCAGGAACTAATTGACAAGGGGTTCATTCATCCTAGTGTGTCCCCTTGGGGTGCGTCGGTTTTGTTTGTGAAGAAGAAGGATGGCACTATGAGAATGTGCATTCATTACAAGCAATTGAACAAGGTAACAATTAAGAACAAGTATCCTTTGCCTCGCATTGATCATTTATTCAACCAACTTGAGGGAGCGAAGGTATTCTCCAAGATTGATCTACATTTGGGTTATCACCAGTTGAAGATCAGGGATTCAGATATTCTTAAGACAGCCTTCAGGACTAGATATGGTCATTATGAGTTCCTGGTTATGTCTTTTAGGCTGACCAATGCCCCAGCAGCATTCATGCATCTGATGAACAGCGTGTTCCGGTCTTATCTTGACTCATTTGTCATAGTCTTAATTGATGATATTCTGGTATATTCGTGTAGTTAGAAAGAACATGTAGAGCATTTGAGGGTTGTGTTGCAGAGATTGAGGGAGGAGAAGCTTTATGTAAAGTTCTCCAAGTGTGAGTTTTGGCTCACTTTAGTGGAATTCTTGGGCCACGTGGTGTCCAATGAGGGTATTCAAGATGATCCAAAGAAGATAGAGGCGGTTCAGAGTTTGCCTAGACCGTCCTCAGCCACAGAGATTCACAGCTTTCTTGGTTTGGCAGGCTATTATCGCTGATTTGTTCAGGGATTCTCATTTATCGCATCGCCCTTTACCAAGTTGACTCAGAAAGGTGCTTCATTCGTATGGTCGGACGAGTGTGAGGAGAGATTTTAGAAGCTCAAGACAACCTTGACCACAGCTCCAGTATTGGTGTTACCATTAGCTGCAGGTTCATATATCGTGTATTGTGATGCTTCGAGAGTAGGTGTTGGTTGTGTGTTGATGCACGAGGGTAGAGTTATTGCTTATGTTTCTCATCAGTTGAAGCCCCATGAGAAGAAATACCCCATTCATGACTTGGAGTTGGCTGCCATAGTTCATGCGTTGAAGATTTGGAGGCATTATTTGTATGACATATCTTGTGAGGTGTTCACCGATCATCGTAGTCTTCAGCATTTGTTCAAGCAAAAAGATCTTAAATTGAGGCAGCGAAGATGGTTGGAGTTACTTAAGGATTATGACATCACTATATTGTACCATCTAGGAAAGGCCAATGTAGTGGCCGATGCTTTAAGCCGAAAGGCAGTGAGTATGGGGAGTTTGGCATATATTCCATTTGGGGAGAGACCTCTTGCGGTTGATTTCTAGGCCTTGGCCAATCGGTTCGTGAGGTTGGATATTTCGGAGCCTAGTCGGGTATTGGCTTATGTGATTTCTCGGTCTTCCCTATATGAGCGCATCAGAGAGCGCCAGTATGATGATCCACACTTGTTTGTCCTTAGGGACAGAGTTCAGTATGATAATGCCAGAGATTTGACTATTGGAGATGATGGGGTATTGAGGATGCAAGGCCATATTTGTGTGCCCAATATAGATGGGCTTTGGGAGTTAATTCTGGAAAAGGCCCATAGCTCGCGGTATTCTGTCTATCCAGGAGCTACGAAGATGTGTCAGGATCTAAGACAGCATTACTGGTGGAGGAGAATGAAGAAAGATATTGTGGGATTTGTATCTCTGTGTCTCAATTGTCAGAAGGTGAATATGAGCATCAGAGATCGGGTGGCTTGCTTCAGCGGATGGATATTCCAGAGTGGAAGTAGGAGCGGATCACTATGGACTTTGTAGTTAGGCTTCCACGGGCTTTGAGGAAGTTCGATGCTATTTGGATGATTGTGGATAGGCTGACCAGGTCCGCGCACTTTATTCATATCTGTACTACTTATTCTTCCGAGCGGTTAGTAGAGATATATATCCGGGAGATTGTTCGGTTACATTGTGTCCCAATTTCCATCATTTAAGATCGAGGCACTCAGTTTACTTCCCAGTTTTGAAAGTATGTCCAGCGGGAGTTGGGTACTCAGGTGGAGTTGAGCACAGCTTTTCACCCTCAGATGGACGGGCAGTCCGAGTGCACTATTCAGATATTGGAGGATATGTTACGCGCTTGCGTTATTGATTTCAGAAGTTCATGGGATCAGTTTCTACCGCTTGCAGAGTTTACTTATAACAACAGCTACCAGTCAAGTATTCAGATGGCTCCATATGAGGCTTTGTACGGGAGGTGGTGTAGATCTCCAGTTCGTTGGTTCGAGCCCGGTGAGGCTAGGCTATTGGGGACAGATTTGGTTCAGGATGCTTTAGATAAGGTGAAGGTGATTCAGGAGAGACTTCATACAGTGCAGTCGAGGCAAAAGAGTTATGCTGACAGGAAGGTTCGAGATGTGTCCTACATCGTTGGTGATAAGGTCTTGTTAAAGGCTTTGCCCACGATGGGTTTTATGAGATTTGGAAAGAAAGGGAAGTTGAGTCCGTGGCTCATTGGGCCTTTTGAGGTAATTTGGAGGATTGGGAAGGTGGCTTATGAGCTTGCCTTACCACCCAATTTGTCGAGTGTGCATCCGGTGTTCCATGTTTCTATTCTCCGGAAGTATATTGGAGATCCGTCTCATGTTTTGGATTTCAGCACGGTTCACTTGAAGGGTGATTTGACTTATAATGTGGAGCCAACAGCTATTTTGGAGCGTCAGGTTTGGAAGTTGAGATCAAAAGGATATAGCTTTGGTGAAAGTGCAGTGGAGAGGTCGGCCCGTGGAGGAGGCTACCTGGGAGACCGAGCGGGAGATACTGAGCAGATATCCACACCTATTTGAGGTTTCAGATATGTTTCTTGACTCATTCGAGGACGAACGTTTGTTTAAGTTGGGGAGGATGTGACGACTCGGCCAGTCGTCTCATTAGTTACCACTCTGTTTCCCCAATTTCTATTTCTTTATGTTTTGTTTATTCGTGTTTTGAGGTATCATGTTGGTCGGATTGAATTCGGAATGGTTTTGGTGAAGTTTGAGATACTTAGTCTCTTTTAAGAAGGTTTAAGTTGAAAAAATAAACCGGATGTTGACTTATATATTAGAGGGCTCGGATGTGAGTTCTGATGGTTCGATTAGCTTCGGGAGGTAATTTGGGACTTAAAAGTGTGATCGGAATGTGTTTTGAAGCTTTAGAGAAGATTTAGGCTTGAATTGGCGGAGTTGATATTTTGGCGATTTTCGGTTGGTAGGCAAGACTTGATATAGGGATCGGAATGGAATTCCGAGAGTTGCAGTAGCTTCGTTGTGTCATTTGGGATATGTGCGCAAAATTTTAGGTTATTCAGACGTGGTTTGGTTGAGTTTTTTATCAAAAGCGGAATTCGGAAGTTTTTAGAAATTTAGGCTTGAATCCGAGGTGTTTTAGTTGATTTGACGTTGTTGAAGTGTTTTGATGATTGGAACAAGTTTGAATAAGGTATTAGGATATGTTTGTTATTTTGCTTGAGGTCTCGGGGGCCTCGGGGTGATTTTGGGTGGTTAAAGGAGAGTTTGAGGTGTTATTGCAACTGGTGAGATTGTTGCTTCTGGTGTTTTCGCACCTACGGTTTGGGGACCGCAGGTGCGGCGCCGCATATGCGAGAGGGGGGCGCAGAAGAGGCCAGAGGTATGTTTAGTTGGGACCGCAGAAGCGACTAGGATAACCACATCTATGATGTCGCAGATGCAGTCGTGGAACCGCAGATGCAGATGGTTGGGAATTTAAGTGATTTCCGCAAAAGCGGAGGATTAACCGCAAATGCGGTACCACATAAGCGGTGGAATGGTCGCAGATGCGAAAATCCCTGGTCCGCGAAATTTGCTAAGTTCAACGTTTTGAAGACGGGAAAAGAGGCTAAGGCATAGGATTTCAAGAGGAATCAAAGGATATCAGTTGGGTAAGTTCCCTAAGCTTAATTACTTAGGGTTAAGACCATTTTTCCACTATTTAATCATGGTTTTAGTGGGGATTAAGGAAGAAAATTAGGGATTAGGGCTTGAGTTTAAGAGGCCTTTAAATGGGTATTTGAGGGATCATTTGGACTCCGATTTCTGTGTGCTTGATATGTATAGACTTGTGGTAAGATAAGGAATATATTGGTGTAAAAATTTCTGAATTTTGAGACCTGGGCACGGGGGTCGGGTTTTGGTAATTTCGAAATTTGTGTCCTTTATTGATTGTTTTCGATTGGGTTTTGGTTCCTTGGCATATTTTGACGTCCTCGTTCTGATTTTGGTTAGATTCGACGCGCATGGAGGACAATTCGAGGGGCAAAGGCGTTACGATCTAGAGATTTAGCCGGTTCAAGGTGAGTGATGATTGTAAATGATGTTCTGAGGGTTTAAAACCCTGGATTGCACATCGTAGTGCTATGTTGAGGTGATAAACACGCTTGTTGACTAGCGTGGGGTTGTACACTATTGGGGATTGTGACTTGGTCCGTCCCGGCTAATATTTTTACCACGTATTTGACTGAAACTTATTTGCTATCATTATGATTTGGGCCGAATGTCATATTTGGGCTTCATGCCAACTATTTGAACCCTTTGGGGCTTTTTATTGATATTTCCTCACTGTTTTGATTTAGTACTTAAACTTAGTCTTGTTATTTTCCATTGTTTTACTACTCAGACATTTTTACTCAGTTTTGAGACTTAAATGATATTTTAAATGATGTTTGGGCTAAGAAACACTGTTTTACTATTGCCCGAGAGGCTTGTGAGGATTTTTGACAAAGTAAGGCCGAGGGCCTATGTTGTGAGGAAAAACTGATATTGATTTGAGGTCGAGGGACTGAGATATGTACGACACGAGGTGGCTTGATTGATATGAGGCTGAGGGCCTAGATTTGATGCTACAAGATGGCTTGCTATTACACTTAGGACGTAAGGGGCCCCTCCAGGAGTCTGCACACCCCTAGTGAGCACGGGTATCCATTGTGATGTGAGATTGAGCCCGAGGGACTGGTATTGTTCTGAGATGTTGTCCAAGGGGCGGTTTTGTTGATATTATGCTCGAGGGGCGAGCTTCTATTTGTTTACTATACCTTAACTGTCTGTCAATTACCTGTTCATTGTTGGAAAAATGGTTTTATTTGACTTTTCACTGATTTACTATTTTTAACTGGTTTTACTGCTTTATTATATAATGTCTTATGCCTTACGTGTTTTCTTACTCTCAGATATTATTTACATTTATTACTCACTGAGTTGGAGTACTCACTTTACTCCATGCACCATGTGTGTAGATTCAGGCGTAGCTGGTCCCGCTCCCTAGTACTGATTCATTCGAGCGTCAGGCAGATCTCGAGGATTCTTTAGGTAGCTGTTGGCGTTCGCAACCCGAAGCTCCTCCCTATCTCTTTCCTTTATGTCCTTAGTTCAGTGTTAAACTCTGTAGTGATACTTGAGTATTCAGTGTTGATAGATGCTCGTGACTTGTGACATCCCGGTTTGGGCTCTGTTGGGTTGTACTTCTGCACTTTATTGATATTATCCACTACTTAATATTATTAAATCATGTTTTAGACTGTTTTGTGTTGTTTAGTTGTTTAAAAAGGTAAATTAGGTTTAATTGGTTGGTCTTGTCTTCACGAGAGGCGACATCACGACCGTGTCCGGAAAACAGGGTCGTAACATTTATAAGTCTTTCTAAAACCAGTCGTATTCGGCTAAGAACAAAGATAGAGAGGGTGCAAGCATGACGAACTATACCAAATATGGGAGCAAGCACATGCCTAATTTGATGAATGAAAGCAAATTAAAGTTTATGTCGTTTGATTTGTACTCCTTTAATTTCTATTTTATAGTTCAACTAAATATGTTTTGAATATTGATGCGATTAAAAATATTACTATTGTTTACACAAAGTTTCTACTAAATGACAATATTCTATAAACGATGTGGTAACGCACGTCTATAGAGACTAGTTATATTAAAAGCACGAAGGCCCTTAGCAAAATGTTGCTCGCCTTTTTTACCCCCTTAAAAGATAGATTTCATGTTGTACAAAATATTCAATTTAATGGTAAAACGTAAGCCCCCGGAAACTTAATAATAATGGTCTTAACTTTTTAGAAAGCATCCAATGTATAATACAAGTATTGTTAAGAATAGAATTCTATTTGGAGTGAATGTCTATCTTGTAGAGAGTTTTACTTTGTGACTAAGTCATTTTTCTCCTATAAATAGAGGGGTCTTACCCCATTGTAAATCATCCCAAAAATTCAATAAGAATTTCCTCTCTCTCTTTCTCTGCAATATTTCTCTTGTTCTTTTATTATTTTATAACACGTTATCAGCACGAGACTCTAATCAATTGAGTAGAAGCTTTGGGATTGAGCATAATCATTATCAATTGTTCTATGAACTTACTTCATGATTAAATTCTGGATTTAAGGTAAGTATTTTACTTTTCTCTTTCAAATTCTTGACATTCTATAATTTAATTTTAAATACAAGCAAAGACGAAAAATTTTGTTTGCAACTCTAATGGAGTTTGAAAGAAATTATAACCACCCAAAGTGGTAAAATTTCTATGCCTTGCCATGATTAAATTCATGTATGATTGTGGGCAAAGAATTGAAAACTCGTCCCATTGAATTTGCTCCATTCTCATTCCCTTTAGAGAATGTGATAGCAGTATGTGATAAGTCTGAAAGAAGACAAAATTATTACTATGAAGGTATCAATGGATGTGGACGTGGCAATAGACGAAATTATAATCGTCATCATTGTGATACTGAGAATAATAAGGATTCTCAAAATAATCCTTCACTATGTGAAAGTAATATTTGTCATCGATTTGACATGAGATTTTATAAAGCACATATAGATGATTATGGTCCATTCATGATGTGAATGTGACAACATCTGATTTACGAATACATATTCATTCTTCAAAGAATATGAACGTGCTAGTGGTAGCGAATATACCACACTCACCTCTAGAAGGAGGTTTGAGATGATATAAGAAAATAATGTCATTATTATGGCATGAATGGTCATTGGTCACGTACCTACTGTACGCCAAAATATTTTGGCATTGTGATTATTAAAAGACAACAATAATACAAGAACAGAACTTGCACATTTAGTTTTGACATAACCATAATGGTATAACTTTCTCTTTCAAAGAGATATTCACCATATGGATGTTGATGAATCTGTGGTAGTACAAAATTAATTGAGAGCTCTGGAAGAGCCAATTACCACTATTTTGGAGAAACACAATTGATTACCAATAAGGTATTGTGTTGTAGTAAGTCTCAAAGAAACATATTCAGTTTCCAAAGTATTCGCGAAAGCGGTTGATTATATTGAGACTATTAATAAAGAAAAGATTTAATATCTTCTATTACTACAACTTGTAGCGGGATAATATGTATGAGAAAAACTACCCGCTTTATTCTCCAATTTGTACTACATAAATAAAAGAATACCACAATAAAGTGGATATTTTATTGATATAAAACCCATATCGTAATATCGTAATAAACTTAGAGTTTATTCATTATTGCACACATCATGGTGTAAACATGAAGTTTATCAATATTGATAATTTATTCGGTTGGCATAATTGGTTTAGCCATATCAATTTAAGTATGACGTGCAAAAATAAAAGAGAATTCACATGGGTAAATATTAAAGAACTAGAAAGTTCTTTACGAATTCTCTTACATTGCTTGTTCTCATTAATTAGTAGACCAATTAAAATTGGGATTGAATCCCATGAATACTGAAAATATCAAAGGTGAATAGGGCCCATTCACCTGGCATGTATACCACATAAGATGCATCTATGAGATGGTTGCATGTGCGATTATTATTAACCCGCAACCTGGTGTTTGCGAGGTAACTTGCTCAATAATTTAATTTAGAGCATATTCCAGATTTTCTATTCAAGAAGTTCATCTTGATAAGTTGGTCTACATCACAGTTGGTTTAGCAAAATAATTTATTGAGTGCCTCCACTTAATAGCTAAACTATTGCTTGTGATAATAAAGTTATACATATCAGTTTTATATACGTTATATACGAAAGTATATTATTTTCTTCCCTCACAAGTGGTTCATGGTCAGGAACCAAATAATTCCATCTTATTATTATTTATGTGCGGTGTATATTTTGATTAACACCATAACGTACAAATATGGGTTCTCAAAAGTTGAGGAAACAAGTTAGTTTTTCTAACATAAGGGGGAGATAAGATACAACAGTTGAGAAAAAGTTACATGGAATGAATTATCATTTATATATCTAGATCCTCGAATAAAATAAAATGAACTTGAAGTTCATAAAAGGATAATTCATGTACAATTTATTGCAAAGCATGCCAGATGCATTTGCTGACCCAAAGAAAGTAACTATATTCTCATTGCAAATGCTCATATTAAGTCCTAGAAGGACAAAGTCTATGGTAAGCTTAAAGCGTATAGAAAATAGGTTTCAAATAAACTTCTTGATAAACAAGGTGAGCAAATGATCAAAATGGTCATAATAAAGGAGGCAAGTGATCTAGAAGATCAAATGACATAACATTTCATAATATCTCATGAGAGGTTCAGGTACCTGAATATATGAATGAAGAGATCTCTATGTTATGTCTTTATGAAAAATAAGGAGGTTGGAACCGATATAAAATATTTGTCGACGACATCTATGATAGCGCTAAGTATAGATGAGGATCTTAAATCTAGAAAAACAATTCAAGTAGAATTGGTTTCATATGAAAGACATGTTATTTTGGACCTGCAGTTCAAACACTTGAAAGTATAAAGTCAATAGTGTGTGTAATCACTTTTATTTATCTTATATGTCTAGCATGACATAAAAAGTTGATATGCATCTAAAGTCTATTTAAGTGACTTATTTGACTATATTTATATGACAATCCCCAAATGATTTAAATTGCTTGAAGCATATACAATCTCGATCTTGAAATACCACATCCTCAATGCAATTTGTGCTCAAATGTATCTTGCTATAACTATAAGCATGATAATGTGATAGCGAGAATACCTCCATAGAGATATTGAAGAGCCATTCTACGATATTTATGAAGACATTATATCTCTATCAAGAATGATGATTTCAAGGTGCAATATATTCATTCAAGTTAATATGGCTGATTTCTTTATCAAATCTCTACCAAAGATCTTTTGAAGATGGTGCACAAGATTGGAATGCAAATGCTCAAGGATGTGAATTGATGCTCTCATCAGGGGGAGTTAATGCGTGTTGCACTCTTTTTCCCTTACAAAGTTTTGTCCCACTGGGTTTTCCTTGCAAAGTTTTTAACGAGGCAACCAAAAGGCGTATTATTAGATATGTGTACTCTTTTTCCTTTACTAGATTTTTTTTCCCATTGGGTTTTATTTTAGTTAAGGTTTTAATGAGACACATTACTTATTGAGCAGACATTCAAGGGGGAGTGTTAAGAATAGAATTCTATTTGGAGTGAATGGCTATCTTGTAGAGAGTTTTACTTTGTGACTACGTCATTTTTCTCCTATAAATAGAGGGGTCTTACCCCATCGTAAATCATCCCAAAAATTCAATAAGAATTTCCTCTCTCTTTCTCTGCGATATTGCTCTTGTTCTTTTATTATTTTATAACAAGTATATTATTTTTATTTTATTTTTTAGTTATTTCAATAAATGATTCCTTATTATTTTTGTATCTATTAAATAATTTATTGTAGATTAATACAGGATGGCCTGTTTCTTATCTTCAATATTTACAAATTATCCATTGTTATTAATAATATTTTTTCTAAAATTTTGAGTTATGAATATTCAACTGAATAATATATACAATCAGTCAAATACAAAAAAAAGGACTGGTATTTGCTAGCAACAAATTTGAGATGATTTGAAACTAAAACTTTCTAAATAATATCTATTTATTTATACTATTACAAAAGTATAAAAATCAAATATAAAATATTTATCCTTGGCGAGACGTGAGTGAAATCAATCGAGAAAAGGACAAAGAATGAAAGTAAATAGCATAGAATGTTTTTAAACGTTTAATCTCTTTTGTCATATAAAAGTAGATTAAACTCATTTTTCTACATAAAATATCTATTTTAGAATCTTGATAATTTAATATTAAATATTATTTTCATTATTTTTCATAAAGATGAAAAACTAATTGATTCGTTACATGATTGGAATTAGCATAAAATTTTTATACTCCATTTTCTATCAACTGAAAGTGACAGCTCTTAGTTCTTTTAAAAAGATTGACTGCCCAAAATTTTTAATTAATATTAAAATCTTCGTTATTTCCTTATATTCATTGCTTTCCTTTTCTAAAATTCATTATCTTCTTATGTAATAAAATTATGAATGTAACATTTACGAAGAGATATTCGATGAAATATAACAACATAACATATTTATTTTTGATATAATTAATTTTTTATAATTACAAATACCATTTAATTAATCCAACAAAATTCATCATCTTTTGCATGTTCAAAGATATTGAATTTAACTACTCTGTCAATGTAAATTAATTTTATTATGTAAACATATATGCATTTATTTTAACTTTAATTTCTATTTTTCAATAATTTTTTTGTCTTTGTATACGTTTAATAATGATTTACACGATGTACACATGCAACACACGTACACTTACACTAGTATGTATAAATTATACAGGAGTTTGTATATTACTTTATTCATGATAGAATACGGAATAAAAGTATATGCATAAAAATACATTAATAAAAGTAATTAAATACAATCCCTACATAAAATATTTTTACATTATTACTTACATCATAAGAAAATTCTCAAATTATTTTATGACTCATTATTGGGAGACAGAAAAGGAATGAAAAATAGCATTTCTTTCGATCATATATTTTGTCATGTGCCACGGTAACCCCTGTTAAGTACTTTCGGTCACTCCCTTGACTCCTTTTCTAATGCCAACTAAGCCTCCCCCGTCCCCCCAAAAAAATTAGATAAAATTATACAATAATGCACTTCATATGTAAACATTGCACTATTTTGCAAATGTGTAGCCAACTATCAATAAGAGCTTTTCTTTTAATATTCTCTCTAATTATAGCAACCTCATCTTTTTTTTTCATCACCTACCTACCTCTCACGACCCCAATCCCGGTCGTGATTGCGCCCAACACAATTGCTAGGCAAGCCCGATCATTTACACTCTCAACCCGAGCATGAAGCTCAAAACCAGTTATTTGAATATCATTAATCGACAATAACGCTAAAAGTTTTAATTGATATAAATATAGAAACCAAACTGAATATCAGGATAACACCGAATACACTCCCAAAGACCTGGGGGTCATGAGTCTAGAGCCTCTAAGATATCAAAATAATATATCTTCAGTAATACTGATATTCTAAAATGCGGAAATAATAAAGGAATAGGGGAGGAGTCGAGTCCTGCGAACGTCAGACAGCTACCTCGACAACTCCTGAGAAGCTCTGAAGCAGCAAATAGCTCAACTATGCTCCTGGGACAACTGAATCTGCACACGTGGTGCAAGGAGTAAAGTGAGTACTTCCAACTCAGTGGTAATAAGAGTAAATAATAACTGAGCGGCAAGAAATCACATAAGAACACTCCATCATACTATATATTACAGTACAACCTTTTTAAGAAAAACAGTAAAGCCATGAAAATCTTTTAGAAAACATCTAGCTCGGTTTAAAATCTCTTTTGAAAATATTTTTTTTCCAACAGTAGGCATATGAATGCGATATCAGGTAGTGCAAGTCCGCACACAAGTCAGCCCCTCGGGCACAACACTCTTTTTACAAATAACACCAGGGTATCTGGTACACAATGCAAGAAATAGCATGGATGCCAATAATATGAGAATGCTAAATGTCATGCCACGTAGTACAAACATGAATCAATGCGTGAATGCAATGCAATGCACATGATCGCTGCGGCGTACAACCCGATCCATTTGGATGATCGCGCTCACTGTGGGGGTTCAGACTCCGGAGGGGCTCCTACAGCCCAAGCGCACTATCATCGTAGCATTCGATGCGGCGTGCAGCCCGATCCACAATCAGTCTAGTTATATGCATGCAAGCCACACGGGCACAGTCAATTTATCATTTCCAGTTCCAATTATTAGGAATTATAGATTAAGTGTTTAAAACTTTAGAAAGTTACTAATCATTTCAAGACAGTGTTTAACTCACGACTGATATCATGAAAACATGCTAAGCATCATGGAAACCATGATAATAATTCCTAAGGGATCCAAATAATCGGTGCGAAGCCCAAAACATGGCAATCAGCCCAAATCATGATAGCATCAAGTAGGTTTCAGTCATTCACGCAGTAAAATCAACAACCAGGACGGACCAAGTCACAATCCCCAACTGTGCTCTACCCACGTTCATACCTGGCATGCAAGTCACCACAATACAGCACTATCATGTGCAAATCCGGAGTTTCAAACCCTCAGGATATCATTTACAAGTATTACTCACCTCGAACCGGTAAAATCTCTAGTTCGCGACGCCTTTGTCCCATAATTCGGCCTCCACGCGCGTCGAATCTAACCAAAATCAGAGCGAATGCATTACAATATGCTAAGGGAACAATACTCAATCGAAAAGAATCGAAAAATATCAAAAATCTCGAAACTAGCAAAACCCGAGCCCCGGGCCCACTTCTCGAAAAATTACGAAATTTATATTACCGGACTCCTCGTCTCGCCACAAGTCTACCCATATCAAATTCAGCGAAATCAGAGTCCATTTGACCCCTAAAATTCCAAGTTTACACTTTCTTAGGTTTCAAGCCCTAACCTCTATTTTTATCCCTTAAATCCTTGGATTTTCAGTGTTTAAATCCTTGTTTTTACACCATAACAACATAATCCGAGTCTATAAATTCATACCTGATGGAATCCCCTTCGAATCATCTCCAAATCGCCCAAAATTGCCTCTTCCCGAAGTCTAAAAATGTTTTCTTAACTTCTGAAATTCGTGAACACTGTTCATTAAACACAGTCCAAATTTTCGCTTCTGCGGTTCCCGTAACCGCTTCTGCGGTATCGCTTCCACGCCCAATTATATGCTTCTACGGTTTTTCACTTAATTTCCCACGACCGCTTCTGCGACACAGAAACACGCTTCTGCGGATCCCTAAGTCCGCTTCTGCGGTCAATACTCCGCTCCTGCGGCCACGCTTATGCGGAAGCGGAACTTCACCACCCAAGACAAACTCGCTTTTGCGCTCCTTCATCCGCTTCTGTGAAACCGCTTCTGCGGTCCATTTCCGCAGAAGCAGAAATACCAGCTGACAGCAAAACAAACCTGAAGCCAAATTCAAAAACTTCTCGTTTTAACACCCGTTCTCACCCAGAGGCCCCCGGGACCTCAACCAAAAGCGCAGACATGATCTAATACCTTATTCAAACTTGCTCGAACCTTCGAAACACTATCTTTAACATAAAAAATACTCAATTATCATCAAATTAAAGTTTAAGTTTCTTAAAAACTTTCGAATTGCACATTCGATCAAAAACCCAACCAAACGACGTCCGAATGACCTGAAAATCTGCAGACATATCCAAAATCACCTAATGAAGCTACTGCAACTCTCGGAATTCCATTCCGACCCTCGGATCAAAATATCACCTATCAACCGGAATCCGCCAAAATTCAAACTTCGCTAGTTGAAGCCTAATTCTACACCGAGCCTCCAAAATCAATTCCGATTGCACTCCTAAGTCACAAATCATCCCTCGAAGATAACCAAATTACCAGAATTCACATCCGAACCTTCTAACTATATAGCCAACTTCCGGTTGACTTTTCTAAAACAAGCTTTCTTATAAGAGGCTAAGTGCCTCATTCCCAATTAAAACCAATTCAATTTTATCCGATCAACTCAAATGCTGACATTGAAACATAGAGCAACATAATGTGGGAAAAACAGGGCGATAACTCACGTGACAACGGGCCGGATCATCACACTACCCGTATTGTAGCTCTCTCCTCATTTTTTACCCATAAATATTTTTAATTTAATTAATAAAAAATATCATATGCAAACAAAAAATGAAAATAAAAATCAGTTCCATATTTTTAGTGTAATCATTGATCGAGACACTCATTCATGTCTTCTCCCATAATCAATATTTTTCCGAATTATTTTTTTACGTTTTCTTATTTTGTGTATCTTTAGGCATGAAATATCCATGAGTTTTTATTCTCTTTTTTCCTCAAGTTTATACATACCTATCACAACTACAAAACACAAAATCAAATGCGAGAAACCTAAAATCTCATCTCGTTTAATGCTAATCTTCTTAAATTTTGATTATGATTTTATAAGAAATTTAGAGTGGGTATTGTTTAAACTTATTAGAAATAGTCTAAGTAGGTGGTATACAATGTTTGAAGTTATCTGCTGGAGATTTGGACTAGTTTTATACAAGAATTGCAAGTGAAAATCGTATAAAAAGTTCATCATAGATGCTTATACATTTTTATACAATGTTATATACTTTTATACAAAGAGGTACATTATGTATATAGTTATATAAAAGTGTATAAAAAAGTATAATCATAGTAGTAAAATATTCGTGATACACTATCTACACAAGTGTATAACAAGAATGAGAAGAAGGAGGAGGAGAAGAAGAAAATACGAGAAATTCACCAAATACATATAAATAATGTATCAGCCTTGTATACAATAGTGTACAAGAGGTGTTTATACACTTTATATACAATTTATACAATATTATACAAATGAATCATATCAATGGAGCTTCACGTGTTCTTCTTCTTCCTTGGGTATCCTCTATAATTTAACTTAAATCTAGAATAAATCTACTCCAAATTACTTGAAATTTATGTTTTGAATGCCTGTTGATAATTCCAATAAATTGGGACAACATCCATTCCAAACAACTAACAAATCAGAAAATCTAATTTTCTGAAATCGAATCTTTGAACCACAAGCGACAAAATTACAGAATAATGCACTTCATAAGAGATTATCATCTTTGAATCTGGAAGAAGAATTGAAGGAGAAAAACAATGGTAAAAATTTTTTGGGGTGCAAAGGTGTGACATGGGAAGAAGAAGAAGAAGAAAAATGAAGAAAAAAAAGGGTCGGCTAACTAATGAAAAGTAATCTTTAGGTTATGTACAACTTGGGCTACACTAGATAAGGGCTCCAAACGTGGGCCATTTTCTAATGAGATTTTTTCCTAACTATACCATATATGAAACCTTATTACCCTAAATGTACATAGTTTGTTAATTACCCGCCCAGTCCACACTTTAACTACAATTTATATACCATTCAACTATTATGCATTAAAAGGGCAGAATATTCCCTAAAAACGTGCTAAAATTAAGGAGAAATCTTGGTGTTAATTGATTCTACATTAAATTCAATTTTTAAAAAGGGAAAGGAGATTTCTCATATGCGTATTTTTCTCCAGAACTACAATTCAAATTCTCAAAAAAAAAAAAGAACGAACAATTCAAATTTTCGAGTTTCAACAACTCAAAGTTGAAAAAATCTGTTCTTCCATATATTTTCCACCATTGATAGCCATTAAAAAGCTTGAAAGCTTTGAATTCAAATTTGGGTTTTCAAAAATCATTATTTGTTTGGATTGAGTATTGTTGTAAATAATTCGGAATATGTTTAGGAGTTTATATCTCAATTTTGAGGGGTTTTGGTGAAGATTAGACTTGGTTTTGACTGAATTTCAGATTGAAACTCGAAGAAGAAGAAGAAGACATATTTTCAGAAATTATAGATAAATTATAGAATTGTAGATAAATTGTAGATTGGGAAGACTAAAACTTCTACAAATCTTCTACAATTATGTCGAAAAATGCCAATTATGCTACAATTGAAATGGGAATCGGGATATTAAAATTTAATGTATCCAATTTGTAGATATCTTGTAGATAAAATTTCTACAAATAAACTACAAATCAGTTTAAGTATTGTATAAAGTTTTATTATTTTTAAGTGTATCTACAAAATTACTACATTTATACTACAATTAAACAATAATCTTATTTGAAAAAAAATGTTAGTGTAGGTACCCTCTTTTTCTCTTTGGTAGGGTGGGTAGGTGAGGGTGGGGGTGAATAAGCAATGAAAATCACAGGTTAGTATAATTAGTAGGAGTAATTTCAAAATACTCTTTGATGTTCAAGACACTGTGCAGTGGTTTAATAGGTTTAAATGGATCATACAATTGATATTATGCAAATGTTATTTTGGTTGTCTTATAAGTTCAATCGCTCAAACTTTTTTCCAATTTCACGTTTTCTTCAATGGGCTGAACTGAACAGATATGTATTGCAAGTTTAATTATTCTTTTTTTTGTCAACCCAACAAAGATAATTAGGTTGATATAGCTCTCACGCCTTTTTTCTGACAATAAGGTTGAGTTTTTATCTTTACTAATTATTATTGAATATTTTTACTACATATCTTTATGACAATTTGTTCCAAAAATTCTTGTTAATGTTCTTCTCTAATAAACTTTTCCAGCTATGCTTTTATATGTTTGAAACGTGGGATTAAGGGGAGAGGGGAACGTGGGATATATAGGAATTAAGGGGAGAGAGAAACTTGGGATATATGGACACCTTTAATTAAGGAGTACAAAACTGTCAATTAATTATATCTCTAAATTAATTATGGTATATAAATAGTAATTTGGTATACTAAAATGTAATAAATACAAACCTTAAACATTAAGGGTAATAAAGTTTCATATATGTGACGACCCGGCCTGTTGTCACATGAGCTACTGCCCCGTTTCCCCCATATTATGTTTTTCTATGTTTCAATATCAGTATTTGAATGTATCAGATATAAATGAATTGGTTTTAGTTGGAAATGAGGCACTTAGCCTCTTAGAAGAAAGCTTGTTTTGGAAAAGTCAATCGCAAGTTGACTATATAGTTAGAAGGCTCGGATGTGAATTCCGGTGATTTGGTTAGCTTCGGGGGATGATTTGTGACTTATGAATGCGATCGGAATCGAATTTGGAGGTCCGGTGTAGATTTAGGCTTGAATTGGAGAAGTTTGAATTTTGGCGAATTCCGGTTGATAGTTGATATTTTGATCCGAGGGTCGGAATAGAATTCCGAGAGTTGCCGTAGCTTTATTAGGTGATTTTGGATATGTCTGTAAATTTTCAGGTCATTCGGACGTCGTTTGGTCGGGTTTTTGATCGAATGTGCAATTCGGAAGTTTTTAAGAAACTTAGGCTTTAATTTGATGAAAACTGAGGATTTTGATGTTAACGATGACGTTTTGATTATTCGAGCAAGTTTGAATAAGGGAATAGATCATGTTTGTGCTTTTGGTTGAGGTCCCGGGGGCCTCGGGGTGAATTTGGGTGGTTGAACGAGAGAATTTGAAGTTGGAAGTTTTGCTGGTTTTGTTGCAACAGGTATTTCTGCATTTGCGGAAGGGAGACCGCAGATGCGGCTTCGCGGAGGCGGAATAAGCTCCGCAGGTGCGAAATTGTAAGGGTTCAGCAGTTTCCGCATAAGCGGAAGTATAGACCACAGGAGTGGTAACCGCAGAAGCGGTCCTGGGCAAAATGAGGGATACTGCAGAAGCGGAAGTCACAGAAGTGATATTTGTATCGCAGAAGTGGAAATAGGCCTGGGCAGAAAAGATTTTAAAGCGTCATTTTGTTCCGCGAGTTAAGCTATTTTCCTCCACATTTGAACGTCCTTGGGAGCTTTTGGACGGGAATTTCATAGGGATTCATGAGGAATCGACGTGAGGTAAGAATCTTGGTCTTAAAACATGATTATGTTGTGAAATTGGCCTAGAAATTCTTGGAAATTGAGCCTAAAATTATGAACAAGGGTTTGAGGTTTTGACAAATTTCAAATTGGAATTTGATAGGTCATTTGAGCTCAGATTTGGGAGTTCTTGGTATGGCTAGACTCGTGGCGAGACGACGAACCCGGTAATGTAAGTTTTGTAATTTTTCGAGAAGTACGTCCGGGGCTCGAATTTTGCTAGTTTCGAGATTTTTGATATTTTTCGATTATTTTTGATTGGGCATTGTTCCCTTAGCATATTGTAACGTATTCGCTATGATTTTGGTTAGATTCTACGCGCATGGAGGCCTAATTGAGGGGCAATGGCATCGCGAGCTAGAGATTTCACCGGTTCGAGGTGAGTAATACTTGTAAATGATATCCTGAGGGTTTAAAACCCCGAATTTGCACATCATAATGCTGTATTGAGGTGACTTTCACGGCGGATATGAGTGTGGGGTAGAGCTCCGTTGGGGATTATGACTTGGTCCGTCCCGGTTGTGGATCTTACGTGTGATTGATTGAAACTTACTTGATACTATTATGATTTGGGCTGATTGCCATATGTTGGGCTTCGTGCTGATTATTTGGATCCTTCGAGGATCGGTATCACTGTTTTTGCATTACTTTGCATATTATTTGGTCTCAGTCCAAGTTTTCTAATACTATTTTGCAAACTCAGCCATACTTCTAAGTTTTGAAAAAACTTGAACAATATTTTATTGTTGTTTTGAGCTGAGAACTATCATTCTAAAATGTGCCCAAGTGGCTTATGTGCATTTCTGAACTGAGCATGGATCGGGCTGCACGTCGCAGCAGTGTTATAGTGATTACTGAATATATGGATGGCTCGGGTTGTACGCCACAGCTATGATATATTGATATTGAGGCCGAGAGCCTGTTTGAAGCCAAGACATGGCTGATATTCTGCTAGGGCTGTAGGAGCCCCTCCGGAGTCTGTACACACCTCCAGTGAGCATCGTCGACGTTAAATAAGTGGAGCGGGCTACACGCCGCATCGGGTACTAGAGTGTACCGTCATATGCAATCATTGCATCCATCCATTTGTGCACTATTTGTTGTTGTGTTATTTCTTGAGATATTTATTTGTTGTTCTGATATTGTCTGATCATTTTTAAAGTGGATAAATTTGAGACAGTGGTAACAGTGACACTGTATGATGTAAATGGGTCAGGTAACGGTGGCTGATCAGAGATAAGAATATTGCCTGAAGGGCGAGTTATGAGCTCAGTTATGCATACTTGTTTGTGCCCGAGGGGCTGGTTTTTTTTGCTGACTTGCACTACGTGTTTTCGCATTCATTTGCTTAGCTGTTGGAAAAAAAGAAGATATTTTTAAAAGAAGTTTTGAACTGAGTCAAGATAATTTCTAAAGGATTTTTAGCGTTTTCCCTATTTTTCTCAAAGGGTTACACTGTACTATATAGCATGTTGATTGCTTTACGTGGTTTATTGCTGCTCAGTTATTATTTACTCTTATTACCACTGAGTTGGAAGTACCCACTTTACTCCCTACACCTCGCGTGCAGTTGCAGGTATTGTTCACCCGGTAGCGGGTTATTAGCGGACCGAAGGCCTTACTATGGTAGTTGAGCATGGTGCCCGCCTGCGTTCGCGGTACCGCACTTCATCTCTGAATTCCGGTTTTTACCTTGTATATATATATATAAAAATTATTGGACCTATAGTAGTATTACTATTCCTTATATGCTCGTGACTTGTGACACCCCGGTCGGGCTGTATGGGGTTGTATTTATATTGATTAGTATCATTAATTCATATTCGAACTGTTATATAACTGATTAATTGCTTTAAGTGGTGTTCTGAAATGGTATGGCTGGCCTTGTCTTCACGAGAGGCGCCATCACGACCAGGTTTGGGAATTGGGTCGTGACAAGTTGGTATCAGAGCCTAGGTTACTAGGTCTCACGAGTCATGAGCGGGTTTAGTAGAGTCTCGCGGATCGGTACAGAGACGCCTGTATTTATCCTTGAGAGGCTGCATAACCTTTAGGAAAACTTCACTTTCTTGGGATTCTTATCGTGCATAATTGATTCAGCCTGAGAAATAACTCTTGAAATTCCTTCCATACATCTGTATGCGCACATGAGCGCTCAGTATTGTATGTGCCTTGATGGCTTGTGATTCCCCGATCGAGGGGCGAGATGTTATCCCGTGAGTTTGATGTTGGGCCAGTCTGGAGGACTTGAGGCCGGATTTTTGCTTATGGCTTGGGCACCAAGGTGCTGATTTCGTGAGCTGGTGTTATGAACTTATATGTTCAGTATTGTCCCTAATTGTGGGAATGACGGCTGGATAGCTACGTAATGGGTATGTTGGTACTGTGTAATGTTTCTATATGACTTGGTAATGACGAAGAAGTTTGCAGGATAGTAGATGGACTGTTAAGTAATTCGATTCCTATTGTGGCTTGATGTGTAGTCCGAATAATGGGTACGTGAAGAATATTTTCGTATCTCCTGGTTGGAAGTTAACTGCAATACTTGTGGCAGAATGAGTTCAGATTCAGGAAGACTAAAATGGCTGTGTTAGGTGTATGATGGTGGAAGATGTGCTGAAATACTAAATTGAGGCGAAACAGGTGGGGTATCTCCTGCGGAGTGTTCTTAAGGGGTATGATTTTTATTTATATTATTAGAAGATCTCATGTGTAATTGAAAGATACGAGTTGTAATTTGAAAATTTGGGTCGCTTCAGATAGTGGACTCCGCTGATGTGGGGATGAATGCGAGGCTTGTAGAGGATTTCAGTATTCGAGGATCTGTGTTTTCATAAATTAGTAGATGATTTGAGTTGAATCTCACTATAATATTGTGGCATCAGTAGAGTAGAAGTATTATGGGTTATTAAATGTGTCCTGATAGATGGCTTCGAGCCAAGTTGGGGAGGTTGTTGTTGATTAGTTGATTGCGCGGATATGTGCTATGTTGTTTCCGTTTCGAGGTATGCTGGCGAATCAGTCCTGGTTGCAGAAAATGAGCCGAGGATGGCATGAGTAAAGCAAAATTTTAATAAATGTTATATGGTACTTCGTAGATGTGTAAAGACAATAGGATGTCTTGAGCTGTTGTTGATAAAGAATGCTCAGTGTATAGACAAGGAAAATGTTCGTTTGTATTGGAATGAGATCATATCCTACGGTGTCAGAGTGCTAATAAGGCACGAGTGGTTCTGTTCGTTAAGTCAGGTAAATTGCAGTTTGAATAAGAGTGAATGACTCTCCTGAATGGTTTTAATGTGTTCAAGATTGTACATGTATCAATCAGGTGTCTCAAGGTTGTGTATATGGTCAGAGACTGTTTATTCATCAGGGAATGTCGAGGCTTGTGGTATTTTATGCTAATTATGGGATTCCATGTATCAGTATCTAGGAAGTAATTGTAACGAATTCCGATTCGCAGGAAGTTCTTCAAGTAAAGTATTTTGGAACGTGGTATTTTTGGGAAGAATTGAGAGGGTATTCGGTGGCCTCTGGGTCTGAGACAGTGTGGTCTTATGTTCAAGTCTCGTGTGGTAGGCTTGGATTGAGGCATTGTGATGCTACGGCAAGGGATAAATATCAAGTGGATGATGTATAAAAAGAGAAATTCGATAGAAGGAATAGCTTGATAATAGACCGAATCGGTATGGTAAAGATATGATTAATTTCGTGTATGTGTTTGAAGTAATGGGCTTTTACAGGCAATTTGCAGCAATGCTCTTGAGTTTTGACGGCTTGCTCAGCTCGGTTTANCTTGTTGGGTTTTACCGTGGTTTGAAGATGAGTATAATTCTTATGGGTGTGCGAAGCATAGAGTGTGTAATGATTTTTCTTCTAAATGGGATCAATGAAAGTTCTTGACTAGTTGAGTGCGTCGATGTCTGCAGCGCGGAAGGGAGGTAAAAGTTCTCATGTTATCCTAGTGTGGCTTGGTATATTAGATTTTGCAGGTGATGTTGAGTTGTAGACTGGTTGTCACAACGTGGGTTATCCTAGACTATTGTGCTGTGGTTTATGTCGAAAAATGCCACCGGTTGCGTGGCGATGGTGCATCGGATTATGTTATAGCAGAGTGGTTAGTATTCCAAGGATCAGCGGATAGCTGGGAAGGATTTCTTTCCTTAATTTGGGCCTTTGTGACGGATGTCAGTATAGAGGTTTCTACCATTGATTTAGTTCCAGTATTGAGGGACTCTTTTTTAAATGCATTTCTTGTGGCCGGGTATGTCGCCGGGCGAGATTGTGGATTTTAGTATTGATTTGGTGTCGGGCACCGTATTGTACGGATCCGGTATGAGTTATAGTAGTGGAAGAAGCAGCTTCAGGCTTCCTGGCAATGAGTTTATTGGTAAGCTGATTGGCTACGTATTCAGATTGAGATGGCTTGGTTGGCCTTGAAATGTGTTGTTGAGGGATAGGTTTAATCTCTCGTTATTGAGCTTGTTAGTGATCTGGGGAGATCTCTGAGATGCTTTTTTGGTGCTGTGAGGCGTTATGATTTTCGGACTGTAGGCACATATAGTGCGGTGCTATCAAGATTCATAGTGGAATTTGAGAGGAAAACCTTAGTTGCGCTTGAGTTTGTAGCTTATAACGCTATATGTAGATATTGTATGCACTCAGTATGCTTACGACCGATACTCGGTATTTTGTTGTATTGAGCAAATTTGGCTCGATATGCATCTCCTTATGTGATATATATAAATATATATGGATCGGATGGCACGCCGCCATGAGTGTGTGTGGATCGGATGGCACGCCGCCATGAGTGTGTGTGGATCGGATGGCACGCCGCCATGAGTATGTGTGGATCGGATGGCATGCCGCCATGGGTATGTTATCTGGATCAGGTTGCACACCACAACAGTGTGATGTTGAGAATAGTGTTCAATATGTTACTTGGTACGTCTTGCTTCCTGATTTCTAAAGAAAGTCCGTATTGGGTGTTGCTCGGCGAATGGCGCATCGGTTATGTCCTTTCAGGATTTAGGGGTGTATATTACTTGCTTCACCGTGGGTGTGATGGATTGCTTGGTTTCAGACAGCAATCTGTGTGTGGATGTCTACTTTTGAGCACAGTGACTTGAGGTGCTTCATGTGTAACAGTGTTTGGATAAGATCGAGCATTGTAGCGAGGCTACGTGGAGATTAGACCCTTCGGGGTAGATACAAGTATTCTATTTCTATAATGTGGGACGGGGTCCCAGACTTGTGTTGTGATGGTACTGAGGAGTTTGAGTTACAGCTCTTTCGTTAGAGTCATTTGTCATGAATTAAGTAAGTTCAAAACGCCCATCATTGGTGCGTGGATTACGCAAGTTGTGGCTTAGGCCTATGATGAGGTGTCATATCACCAGAGTGGTGTGTTTGGCCAGAAGAGATCGTTGAAATCATTAATGTATACGACCAAATTTGATCGTGACTTGTTGGAAGGATAATATCGAGGTCCAGCTCGGAAGCTGCTGTGGTATTAGTCAAAAGGGAAGAAATGCCTTCATGGATGGCTGATCTGAGAAATTGGTACAGTTTATTGCGTGTTTCATTATTCATTGGCGGTATATGAAAGTTCTAGAGTAAGACCTTTGTTGATAAGAGGTTTTCCACCGGTATTCGGGTGTTGTGGGCAAATGTTGTGAATAGAAGTTATCGCTAGTGCCTGGGTTATGTAGTGTGTCATATGGTTGCACCTGAGGTTGCAGGTGTAGGTTATCACAGCTGGTTCGGGTTTATTCTGGGTATGATTTCGGAAGGTGCTATGTGGTTCTACGGTCTATGGTCTAAATGAACTGTGAAATTTTAGTTGTATTGTATTATCGGATCTATGTAAGATAGGGTGACGTGGGATCACCCCGGGTATATGCCTGGTAAGGCTGTTCAGTTCTTGGTTGGCTTCTAGGACAACTCTGGGCACGCTCGAGGACGAGCATTTGTTTAAGTTGGGGAGGATGTGACGACTCGGCCCCTTGTCACGTGAGTTACCACCCCGTTTACCCCATATTATGTTGCTCTATATTTCAATATCAGTATTTGAATGGATCGGATAGAAATGAATTGGTTTTAGTTGGAAATGAGGCACTTAGCCTCTTAGAAGAAATCTTATTTTGGAAAATTCAACTGGAAGTTGACTATATAGTTAGAAGGATCAGATGTGAATTCCGGTAATTCGGTTAGCTTCGGGGGATGATTTGTGACTTTGGAGTGTGATCGGAATCGAATTTGGAGGTCCGGTGTAGATTTAGGCTTGAATTGGCGAAGTTTGAATTTTGGCAAATTCCGGTTGATAGGTGATATTTTAATCCGAGGGTCGGAATGGAATTCCGAGAGTTGCAGTAGCTTTGTTAGGTGATTTTGGATATGTCTGTAAATTTTCAGGTCATTCAGACGTCGTTTGGTTGGGTTTTTGTTCGAATGTGCAATTCAGAAGTTTTTAAGAAACTTAGGCTTTGATTTGATGAAAATTGAGGATTTTGATGTTAACGATAGTGTTTTGATGATTCGAGCAAGTTTGAATAAGGGAATAGATCATGTTTGTGCTTTTGGTTGAGGTCCTGGGGGCCTCGGGGTGAATTCGGGTGGTTGAACGAGAGAATTTGAAGTTGGAAGTTTTGCTGGTTTTGTTGCAGCAGGTATTTCCACATCTGCGGAAGGGAGACCGCAGATGCAGCTTCGCGGAAGCGGAAGAAGCTCCGCAGGTGCGAAATTGTAAGGGTTCAGCAGTTTCCGCATAAGGGAAGTATAGACCACATCAGCGGTAACCGCAGAAGCGGTTATGGACCGTAGAAGCGGTCCTGGGCAAAATAAGGGATACCTCAGAAGCGGAAGTCGCAGAAGTGACATTTGTATCGTAGAAGCGGAAATAGGCCTGGGCAGAAAAGGTTTTAAAGTGTCATTTTGTTCTGCGAGTTAAGCTATTTTCCTCCACATTTGAACGTCCTTGGGAGCTTTTGGACGGGAATTTCATAGGGATTCAAGAGGAATCGACGTGAGGTAAGAATCTTGGTCTTAAAACATGATTATGTTGTGAAATTAGCCTAGAAATTCATGGAAATTGAGCCTAAAATTATGAACTAGGGCTTGAGTTTTTGACAAATTTCAAATTGGAATTTGATAAGTCATTTGAGCTCGGATTTGGGAGTTCTTGGTATGGGTAGACACGTGGCGAGACGAGGAACCCGATAATGTAAGTTTTGTAATTTTTCGAAAAGTGCATCCGGGGCTCGGGTTTTGCTAGTTTCGAGATTTTTGATATTTTTCGATTGTTTTTTATTGGGCATTGTTCCCTTAGCATATTGTAACGCATTCGCTATAATTTTGGTTAGATTCGACGCGCATGGAGGCCGAATTGAAGGGCAAAGGCATCGCGCGCTAGAGATTTCACCGGTTCGAGGTGAGTAATACTTGTAAATGATATCCTGAGGGTTTGAAATCCCGAATTTGCACATCATAGTGTTGTATTGAGGTGACTTGCACGGTGGATATAAGTGTGGGGTAGAGCACCATTGAGGATTGTGACTTGGTCCATCCCGGTTGTTGATCTTACTGTGTGATTGATTGAAACTTACTTGATACTATTATGATTTGGGCTGATTGCCATATGTTGGGCTTCGTGCCGATTATTTGGATCATTCGGGGATCGGTATCACTGTTTTTGCATTACTTTGCATATTATTTGGTCTCGGTCCAAGGTTTTTAATATTATTTTACAAACTCAGCCATACTTCTAAGTTTTGAAAAGCTTGAACAATATTTTATTGTTGTTTTGAGCTGAGAACTGTCATTCTAAGATGTGCCCAAGTGGCTTATGTGCATTTCTGGACTGAGCATGGATCGGGCTGCGCGCCGCAGCAGTGTTATAGTGATTACTGAATATATGGATGGCTCGGGATGCACGCCGCAATGATGATATATTGATATTGAGGCCGAGAGCCTGTTTGAAGCCAAGACATGGCTGATACTGCGCTTGGGCTGTAGGAGCCCCTCCGGAGTCTGTACACACCCCCAGTGAGCGTCGTCGGCGTTAAATAAGTGGAGAGGGTTGCACGTCGCAGCGGGTACTAGAGTGTACCGTCATATGCATTGCATTGCATCCATACATTTGTGCACTATTTGTTGTTGTGTTATTTCTTGAGATATTTATTTGTTGTTCTGATATTGTCTGATCATTTTCAAAGTGGATAAATTTGAGACAGTAGTAACAGTGACACTCTATGATGTAAATGGGTCAGGTAACAGTGGCTGGCCAGAGATAAGAATATTGCCTGAAGGGCGAGTTATGAGCTCAGTTATGCATACTTGTTTGTGCCCGAGGGGCTGGGTTTTGTGCTGACTTGCACTACGTATTTTTGCATTCATTTGCTTAGCTGTTGAAAAAAAAAGATATTTTTAAAAGAAGTTTTGAACTGAGTCAAGACAATATCTAAAGGATTTTTCGTGTTTTCCCTGTTTTTCTCAAAGGGTTACACTGTACTATATAGCATGTTGATTGCTTTACGTGGTTTATTGCTGCTCAGTTATTATTTACTCTTATTATCACTGAGTTGGAAGTACTCACTTTACTCCCTGCACCTCGCGCGCAGTTGCAGGTATTGTTTACCCGGTAACGGGTTATTAGCGGACCGAAGGCCTTACTATGGTAGTTGAGCAAGGTGACCGCCAGCGTTCGCGACACCGCACTTCATCTCTGAATTTCGGTTTTTATCTTGTGTATATATATATATATATATATATAAAAATTATTGGCCCTATAGTAGTATTCATACTCCTTAGATGATCGTGACTTGTGACACCCCGGTCGGGCTGTATTGGGTTCTATTTATGTTGATTAGTATCATTAATTCATATTCGAACTGTTATATAACTGATTAACTGCTTTAAGTGGTGTTCTGAAATGGTCTTGCTGGCCTTGTCTTCACGAGATGCGCCATCACGACCGGATTTGGGAATTGGGTCGTGAAAATATATGGTATAGGAAGGTAAAAATCCCTTTTCTAATAGGTTGTTGGGCTAAGTGATAAGGGGTGTAATTCTCCCAATTATATTGAGGCTTTAAAGTAGAGAAATTTTCATAAAGCACTATATTTTGGTAGTAATTAGCTATCTATAGATACCATTTGCTATATTACGGGTTATAAATATCTTTTGTGTGGTTATAAGATATATTTGATGTACTTAAGCTATTGTATTCATGAATACAGTAGAAAAAATAGACGTGAATCAGGGAAGTCCACCTAATCAGTTGTTGTATTTGAGTGTATTCGACTGTATTCGTGGAGTGAAATATGGGATTACAGTTGGACATATTATTGTATTCGACTGTATTCACGGCGTGAAATAAGGGATTACACTGTTTTTAAAATAGAAAGTGAATCAATTAACATAATAGACTCCTAATATAACACAACAAACTCAATTATAACACACAAAATTTGTATTTTCAGTTATAAAAAAGATTCTCAATCGAATAATACCCCAAAAACATAGCAATCTTCAGAGAAATTATATAATACATAAATTATATTAATAAAAAAAAATATATGAATACATTCATGGCATATAGCATGATAGTGAATATAATACAATACATATAATACAGCGGAATACATTGAAATACAATGAAATACATAGAATACAACGAGATACATTGAATTACAATGAAAAAAAAAAGACAATGAATGCATGAAAATACAGCGTGATACATTGAAAATATATTAACAGAAAATCAAGTTACTCAGCCCCAAACTCCGTCGTCTTTGTTCAAGAACAAAACCTAATTTCAGGTAAATCCGTCATCGAGCAACGAAATAATCCACCTAGTATCTGGTCTACTATATCGTCTTCCACTTCGACTGAGACCTTGTCACGATTACCATTGAGAATTTCGTGCTTATTGTTTTCTTGATCTCACGTCAGGCAAAGGGTTCAATGACTTGAATTGTATTCTGGATACTAGGGGTGTACATGGACCGGGTTGGTTCGGTTTTTATCAAAACCAAACCAAACCAATTATATTGATTTGGATTGGTTCGGTTTTATCGGGTTTTTCGGATTTTTTTGTTATATGAATATTATTTCAATCTTACGTTATTAAAATTATAGATAAAGCTTTGATAAATGAATATATGTTTAGTAAATATGAAAAAAATTGACAAACATATGATCTATTAAAATATTCTAATAGGAGAAATATTTTAGTAACGCATGATAGTTATTTTCTTAGTCATCTAACAATAATTTTTCGTTAATTTACGCTTTCAAGGTTAATACATGAGAGGATCCCAAATATTTCTACATTTTCTAAAGAAAAATTACTACAAAGTCTTAAAAATATAAATAAAATTTATATATTTATATGTCGGTTTGATTCGGATTTTTTTACTCAATACCAAACCAAGTCAAACCAAACCTAGTCAGGTTTTTTAATCGATTTGGTTTAATTTTTCAGTTTGGTGCGGTTTTGCGGTTCGGTTTGAACACCCCTACTGGATACCACTTATTGGGTTTGTGATCTCATGTTAAGCAAAGGGTTCGTGATTACCACTTATTGTTTTCTGGATATTCAATCGCTTGAATTGTATGGTATCGTCCACTAAACTGACAAGTTCATGAGGAACTGATGCAATTGAGAATTGCCTGTTTTTAAGGATGTGTTCTTCTTCGTGCTCAACACAGTTAGATCAGTCAAATTGGATTGTGAAAGATCGAGAGAGAAAATAATACAAAGAGTATTTTATGGTTTAAGAGTAGGAGTAGGAGTGGCAAACGGGCGGATCAGGTCGGATATGGTTCCGGTAAAAAACGGGTAATAAAAAAACGGATCAATTATCCAATCCGACCCATAATTAATACGGATAAAAAAAGGGTTAACCGGCGGATAATATGGGTTACCTATATTATCCATGACTTCTTGTATATGATCACCTTTTGGAGAATTTTTATTCTCCCTAACTTGAGGAACCTCCAATTTGAGGTTTTACAAATATAAATGTTAGACTCATTGATTACCCATTGGTTACTCATTGGTTATCCATTTTCTAAATGGATAATATGGTTCTTATCCATATTTGACCCGTTTTTATGTAGTTCATTATCCAATCCATATTTTAATGGATACTATGGGTGAATAACTCTTTTCTTTGAACCATTTTGCCACCCCTAGTTGGACGGTATATATTTTTCTGGTGGGCTATACCAAAAAGTAATCCGTCAGAAAATGGAAAAACTATAAAAATTGTTAGTCCATAAAGAAACCATAACTAGCCCAAAACAAAATCTCCATCAAAACTGCCCAAATCATCGGGGCATTTGCATATCTACCCGTTTTTTGGGTCACATTTTAATTTGTGCCCGCTTTGCAAAAAAAATACAAGTATAATTATTTTTTTCGTGTAACTTCAGCATACGGGGTTGAAGTAGCAAAGGCAATGCACGCAAAACTTCAACATTCTAGTAGACGGAACTAAGTGTGCTTAACTTTTTATTTGTAATTGATGAACTTAAGCATAGTAGCTGAAGTTTTGTTCTCTATTTGCTGAATTTTTTTGTTTGTAATTGATGAACTTAAGCATAGTAACTGAAGTTTTGTTCTCTATTTAGTTTTGTCATTAAGCTTTTTCAACAACTTCAGCAGAAGATGCTGAAGTTATTTAGTTCATTTGTAAAAACTTCAGCACTAAATAAGCTGAAGTTTTTTGTCATGAATTCATTAGTTTTATCATTAAGCTTTTTCAAAAATTTCAGGAGAAGATGCTGAAGTTATTTAGTTCATTTGAAAACTTCAACATTAAATAAGTTGAAGTTTTTTTGTCCTGAATTCATTAGTTTTCTCATAAAGCTTTTTCAAAAACTTCAGTAGAAGATACTGAAGTTATTTAGTTCTTTTGTAAAAACTTCAGCACTAAATAAGCTGAATTGTTTTTGTCCTGGATTCATTAGTTTTCTCATAAAGCTTTTTCAAAAACTTCAGTAGAAGATACTGAAGTTATTTAGTTCTTTTGTAAAAACTTCAGCACTAAATAAGCTGAATTGTTTTTGTCCTGGATTCATTAGTTTTCTCATAAAGCTTTTTCAAAAACTTCAGTAGAAGATACTGAAGTTATTTAGTTCTTTTGTAAAAACTTCAGCACTAAATAAGCTGAATTGTTTTTGTCCTGGATTCATTAGTTTTCTCATAAAGCTTTTTCAAAAACTTCAGTAGAAGATACTGAAGTTATTTAGTTCTTTTGTAAAAACTTCAGCACTAAATAAGCTGAATTGTTTTTGTCCTGGATTCATTAGTTTTCTCATAAAGCTTTTTCAAAAACTTCAGTAGAAGATACTGAAGTTATTTAGTTCTTTTGTAAAAACTTCAGCACTAAATAAGCTGAATTGTTTTTGTCCTGGATTCATTAGTTTTCTCATAAAGCTTTTTCAAAAACTTCAGTAGAAGATACTGAAGTTATTTAGTTCTTTTGTAAAAACTTCAGCACTAAATAAGCTGAATTGTTTTTGTCCTGGATTCATTAGTTTTGTCATAATCAGACTACTATAAAATAATCAGATTGCCAACAATATCTAAATCATAAAATTTTGGAAACAATAACTATGAAAAAAACAGAATTATCATGAAAAAGAATCACTAAGTGTGACCTTAAACTTTCGGCACATGAAAATATTCACAAAAATATTGTCTACTAACTTACGTAATTATTTATAAGTTATTTTTAAATAATCTGATAAATATACTTATGACGATCATCCCATGAACGGAAATTTCACAACAGCACGAACAGAAGAAGAAGAAGAAGAAGAAGAAGAAGAAGAAGAAAAAGAAGAAGAAGAAGAAGAAGAAGAAGGGGGAGGAGAAAGGGGACTGAAGTTGTTTAAAAAGTGGGTACAAATAAAACTTAAAAATAGGACGCCCCGTGCAATTTTTACAATGTCGATCTTATAACACATCTATTTTGCTAGAATACATTTTTTGAGACACTGGACTTGAGCAATATTTTAATGCTCTAATTCTTTTAATATGAAATTCAAAGAATCCAGCATCTTTGATCGATTAAGAAACCACTACTAACCGTTAGTTTGTTGGATTTGATTGAAGGTTTAAATAAAAAGCGCCATGGACAGCCACTGAAGCTTGCTAATTAAGCTTGAATTCAAACATTTAGTTTTTTCAAATTAGAATTTATTTCGAGTGGATGTTGTTGGAATAAATTGGGTACATCTTATTAAGGAGTGTGAACCTAAATGTTGAGACGATTCGGTGGAGATTTCATTTGGTTTGAATTGAAATTTAATCCAAATTCGAAGTACACATGATGAACATAGAAGAAAATGATATGTGTATCTCACTGTATATCTCTCATGTATCATTTGTGTATTAAATATGTATCTCATGTATATCCATATATACTTGTATGTGAGATACATGTTTGATTCATATGCCGTAGAGAAATTTTTAAACTCGATTCAACTACGAATTTGACTCAAAACTAGTCCAAATCACCTCCAATCTTTCTCAAATTTTGTATATTGACTCATCTATTTGTTTTCTATGAAGTTCAACTATATTCATTGAAAAATTCCCCTTTTTCTTAGGTTTTTGAAATGTTGTATACTTATTTTTTGCGTTTCATCACTTTTTTTGCTACCCCATCCATAAAATTTCATTTCCGTCTTGCATCTAATGTTGTTGATCATGCTTAAAAATATGGAAGGAAATATTTGCGCGTGAAAATAATCCTTATTAATTTATCTAGGGTTGTCAATTTGTATGTACTTGATTAGCTTTTGTAAGTATGTGACTAATGAATATAGGTTAGTAAATTTGGACTTATTTTTGACATTTCCGTAAGATTCCCTCAGGAAATAGATGCATGGACATTTTCATCCCTCGAATGAAAGTATATCGGATGGACATTTTCAGAATCACTTATTTTTACCCATTAAAAATAGTTTTAATATCCACACATTCATAAATATCTCCATGAATAGTCTGCAAAAATAAGTCAATTTCACAACAATTTTTTCTAAAATTAAAATTAAAATACTACATATAAATTTTTCTAATTTGAAACATTCTAACATATAAAAGATATGGATACCTCAACTGTAATGTTTGCTCTTCTACTAGACCCGTATCCTTCAACCACACAAAATGCAATTATATTCCAAACTAAAATTATGAAACAGACAGTTGTTAGTCTTAGTGCCATCGAAACAACACACCTTTGCATTTTATTTCTGAAAACTATACTTATATATAGACTATGGTAAATGGTTCAATTCTGGAAAGTGGTTGAAATACTTAAGTAACATACTTAAAGAGACATGTTATGCAATCTCATTATAAATATCTATGATTTATATGCACTTAATCCATTTAAATACCATGTTTTCTAGATTTCGAATAGTATTCATAATATTATCTTTTTGGTTTTTGGACCAAAAAGATAATATTTTGAATACTATTCCAGATCTAGATAACATGAATATTCTTTTTGGTACATTCTTATGCATACTCCTATATTGTTAACATAATGAGGTATATATTATCTAATATTAAATATCCTAAGCCGCACTGTGATCCTTTATTTCTTAGCGTAAAAATTTTTCTAATAGAATGAGAGACAAATATGATTGTTACCATAAAGAACGTCAAAAGTTCGTGGAATCTACTCTTAATTTGTATTTAAAAGAGAAAAACAAGACGTGGAGAATTACATATATATCTCTCCATTGTTACAGATAAAAAATTAAGTTTATTAATGGTAGGGGCATGATGTTTATAATTCGGTTTGGATTGATCCATTTTGGTAAAAAACAAAATCAAATCAGCTGAGTTGGTTTTTAAATGAGAAAATTTCATATTAGAACAACTGAGCTCCCTACTTTTTAATTTTGTAGCTCATATTTCAATTTACAAATAATTAGCCCAGAAATAATAGGCTAAGATTCAACATCCAACTCCAATGGATTCTCAAAATTTCAACTATTTAATTTTTAAAAAAAGATTTCTCAAACTTTTAAGTTAATTTTCGAATCGGTAACTATGACTCAAATATTAGTTCAACAAACCAAATTCATCTGGGTGGTGAAAATTATATTTTTAGCAAACTTAAATATGTGGGTTTAAATTTCGAATTTGATTTTGTGAGAAATTTGGAGTGGGTATTATTTAGACTTGTTAGAAATAGTATAAGGATGTTGTATATAAAATTTGAAGTCATTTAATGGAGATTTGGACTAGTTTTGAATAAGAATTACAACTGAAAATCGTGGAAGAAGTTCGTCTACAGACGCTTGTATAAAGGTGTATAAAAGTATATAATAGTGTTTCTATACTCATATACACTATTATACAAAATTATACATAGTTATACAAAAAAACTGACTTCGTCTTCTTCCTAGCGTCTTTTCTGAAATTTAACTCAAATCTTGCTCAAATCTTGCTCAAATCTATTCCAAATCACTTCAAATTTAAATTTTAAACTCATTTTAATATTTTCAGTCAAATGGAATAACACCCAATCCAAACAACTAACAAATTCAAAAATATCCTTTTTTGAAAGCAAAGTTTTGAATGGTCTTCAATGGTGGATTTCTACTCTTCAATTTTCTTACATTTCAATTAAGTGACACAAGAGTAAAAGCAGAAAATACACGGTCCCTTGAATCATATATAGAAGATTTGAGAAGAAGAGAGAGTGAAAGTAATGGTTGTGAGAACACAAATTTAACTCCATAGATGTTAGAAGCACTGGTTGTAAGAACGCATTTTGAATTGCTAGTGCTTTCAAAATATGGACAATATGGGCTAGGTCAAGTAAAACTTAAAAATATGTGCTGTTTTTTATTATGATACGAAGTCATGCGTATTTTCTTGTAATTCTTTCTTTTTAAATTCTTAAAACTAGACCAAACCAAATACAAAACACATTTATCGATTTGGTTGTTATCGCCTATCGGTATGGTTCAATTTTTGGGTTTTCAGACATCGATTTCTCTTTGTTTTCTTTTTTCGTCGCAACTAGAAAAGAATTTTCCTTATTTGCTAACTTATAATCCGTTATTACCTTTTTATGATGGTGGATATAATTTAAATAGATTATGGAAAGAATATCATAAGATCTATAAATTTTAATCAAGTTAATAAGATATATAAGAAATACCAAAAAAAAGGTAAAAATTTCATAGTTGTTTCTTTAACATAAACGGGTTTGGATTCATAGGTTTCTTTTAAGAAATGGGCTTAAGGTGTCACGACTTAATTCTCACTATAGATCGTGATTGCGCCCAACATCGCCGTTAGGCAAGCCAATAGTGGACTATCTATTTAATTGCTCATTTTATTAATTTTAAAATCATGAATTTTTATTTAATAAGGAAACGAAGTATAGATGTCACAACCCAATATCTTCTATAGGTCGTGATGGCGCCCAACGTTACCGTTATAGTGAATTAATCATGTATTTTCCTTTCTAATAAATTTTCAAGTAGTTTAAATTTTATTTTTTAAGAAAATAAGGAGTAGAAAATTTTATACGAAAAACGAAGACTAATGAGGGAGCGAATGCAGTGAATTGATTACTCCAAAAACCATAAAGTTTACTAGTAAGTGTTCCAAGACCTGGTGTCACAAGAATATAAACAACTAGTAGAATTTATAAAACTCTAACTACTATCTGAAGTAAAATAGACAGAAACTAAATACAAAAGAGAGACTCTGGGTGCTGCAGAACCGCTCAGGAAAGCAACTCACCACTAGGCCTTGGGGTATTGGTGGTACGCGCCGGTATGACTGTCAGATGCACCTCCCTTAGATCCTGCACGATTAGTGCAGAAGTGTAGCGTGAGTAAATAAACAACATGTACCTAGTAAGTATCCAGTCTAACCTCGAAGAAGTAGGGACGAGGGGTCGATTTCGTCACTTACTATGGGCGAAATAAAATACAAAAATTCTAATAGGCATGGGGTAAATGAATAACAACATAATAACTACTTCAATAATTTCAGGCCAATTAAATATATTATAGTCTCTCGAATCATAAAAGTAATATTAAGTAGATTCGGGCTTCACACCGTCCGATCCAAAATAATGTGTACACTGCCGAGGGTCGAGCGGCACGAACCATAGATGTACCTATTCTACTATTGAGGCATTCGGCTCGCTCCACAAGAAGAGAGGATATTCTAGGAATCACCAATATAAAAGCTATCAGGGAGCAAAATTTCCATTAACGGTCAAGTAACCAGCCAAAACTCAAGTAAGTGAAGTTTGGTCTTTATGAATTCTTCATCAAATTCCAACAAAAGTTAGGCACTTAAATTAACAAGTAGGCTACAAACATTACAAGTATTTCATGATTTGAGTCCTAAACTACCTAGACATAAGCATAATTAGTAGCAACGTATGGACTCTCGTCACTTAGTGCGTACGTAACCTCCTACAATTAGAAGCAAATAGTAATTTAAATCACCTTTTGGGTAAATTCCCTCTTACAAGGTTAGGCAAGAGACTTACCTTGGCTCAAAGCTCACATTCCGGCTCAAAAATACATTCTAAAGCCTCAACCCAGTGCCAAACAATCCAGAACTAGTCAACTATTATATAAATTAATCAATACATGTTCAAACATTCATAATTTAACTATTATAGTAATTACCCAACCCCGATTGGAAGATTTCAAAAATTTACCCTCAGACCTACGTGCCTGGATTCCAAAAATTTTTGAAGATAAATGTTACCCATAACCACACAAACTCAAATATAAAACTTTTACCCAATTCCATAATCATTTCGTGGTTAAATCTCATTTTTATCAAAATCAAGATTTTCAAACTAAACATGAAATTTTAAAATTTTACATATTAAAATCTACCCATAATCTATATATTTAACTTAAATTGGATAGAAATTACTTGCCTCTAATATCTAGGTGAAAACCCCTCTCTAAGAAGCTCCAAAATCAGCCAAGAAGTGAAAGAAATGAGTCAAAAATAGCCTAAGTCCCATTTTAAATGGACCATTCTACCTCCAGCATTTTCGCTTATGCGGACCTAGGGTCGCATCTACGGCACTGCACCTACACCAATTCTATCGCAAGTGAAGTCCTAAACTAGGCTGGGTGACTCCGCTTCTGCGGAAAACGGCTTGCTTCTGCGAGCCCGCGTCTGCGGCGTACGTGTCGCACCTGCAACCTTGACTGCTTCTGCGTTTGCCTTCTTCGCACCTACGCTTTCACAGGTGCGGTCCCTTCCTCGCTTTTGTGATCACTGGGTAGCCCATGTTGGGCCGCTTCTACGGTCGTTGGCTTGCTTCTACAAGCACGCGCGGCTAGCCCCCACAGGTGAGATTGCACTAGAAGTGTTGCTGCTTCAGCCATTTCCTCAAAATCCAAATGAGTTCCGCGCATCGTCCGAATGGCACCGAGGTCCCCAGGGACTCTTCCAAGTATACCAACATGTTCGAAATCATAAAATGGTCATGCTCGACCTTCCGAAACACGGAAAACAAAACCAAAACTAAGAATCACACCCCAAACCAAATCGAATCAACTTATGAACCTCAAGTTCTTCCAACTTATTTCGAATGCGCCGAATCATGCTTAAAATACTCAGAATGACACCAAATTTTGTCTGGAAGTTTTATATCACCATATGAAACTATTCACAGGATCGAAATCCCAAACGGACCTCGATAACACCAAATTCTACTTCAAACCAAATTTAAAGAACTTCAAAACCTTCAATGCTCCAACTTTCAACTTTATGCGCTAAAATGCTCCCATGTCATCCAAAACCTAATACAAACATACACCCAAGTCCAAAATCATCATACGAGCCTATTGCGGCCATAAAGATGATTTTCAAAGAGTCTTAGATGTTACAACCCATATCCACATGCGTTAGTTCATGCCATATGTTAGTTAACACAAATCCAATAAGGAATTATCCTTGAGTTGATAAGAAGTTAATCCTATTGATCTTAAGTGATACAAGGGTGCATAAGGGTGATTAACAAGTAT
>MU728787.1:270503-286450 GCA_026770625.1 Nicotiana glauca
CCATATATATATATAGTTTCTTGATTGTTTGGTCATCCCATGTTATGTAGGTTCATGCCATCATATTTTATTGTTGGTTGTCCATGATCCGTGTCTACCATTTTTATTGACCTCCTCAGCTCTAAACCAGAGGAAGCCTGATTCTTACTTCCTCTCTGAGTTATGAGATAGACCAATTCAAAGACCATTGATCCAAAGCCTTTCTCCAATTTGAGTGTGTCAGAGTTCCCTAAGAGCCTCAATAGGACTCCGGGCAATGCTCACACCCAAATTGTATCACCAGAATAGGGATAAGTGCAGAGTGGAAGTACCAGCCCTCAAGTGTCCAAGTTCAGAGGGAGCTCAATGGGTCCCAAGGCAAGGCTCACAAGAGGGGGGCATAACTTAGATCTAAGAGAGAGTGCAAGTGAAGAAGTAGAGCTTTAAGAATTAAGGCAGTAAAGAAGAGGGAAAGAGGGGCTGGGAAACCGCCATAAACAAATTGATAATTCATACAAAAGGGTTCAGGGGTTGGGAAATTTCCAAAGAGCCTATGTACTTAGACATTAGTCAATTCTGGGCATGCACAGCAATATGGAGTGTTGTTATGCTTACAAAATCAACCAAGATACACAAACATATAGAGGTTATGATCCTAGGGGAATCAAGTTTGAGTCATAAACAGCAATGTTTAATACTGCCATGCTTCCAACAAAGCCATCAAATTCAAACACATTGGGGTAGGGGTTTGGGATGCATAATAGATTCAGAATAAGCAGAAGGGAATTACAGCATGCTTAGAATAAGGTACTAAACTAAACACAAGTAGTAGGCAGACATGAAACAAAAGTTAAACATATTGTGGTGATACTGAAATCTTAATCAGGACATACCAGTTCAAAGGAGCAAAAATACAGTAAAAAGCAAGTAGTAGAACTTTGAAGACATGCCACTGTACGAGTAGCAAGATAGAATATTTTGAGTATGAGTGTGAGTTCAGAAACTAAGAGTGTTCGTGTATGCTTGTGTTAATGAAAGAGCGGGGTATTTATAGTTTGAGAACAGGTGAAAAATAAGGCAAGAACCATTGTTTGCAGTAATTATGGAACTATATGTCAATTAAAATTAGTATGAGACTTCTTTTAATTAAGGAGTTACAATTAAACGGTAATGGGCAGAAGACATTTAAGGAAAGAAATCAAGTAGAACACCATGTATAGAATAGACAATTAGGGGTAAGTACATAAGGGTTTAATTAAGGAAACAAATACTATAGAATCAGTAAAAAATACTCAGCTAACCAAATAAGGTAGGAAACACAAAGATTTGCAAAATATGGAGACAATTAGCTCCCAGTAAATCAAGGAGTCAAGGGTTTGGAATTACTGATAATGAGAATCACACAGATTCCCAAGAATAAACAAATAAACCAAGTTAAATACGAGAGAATCAAAAAAATAAAGGGAAGCTTTCAAATAATTCAAGAAACAGGGAATCAATAAACAAGGAAAGAATCAATTACACGAGTGCAATCAGAATTACACAAGGAGGTTTGAAATTAGTCCAGAATTGAAGATCATTTTAGAGGAAAATTTAGCATATAAAAGAGTGCATAAACATTAGGCATGTGAGGCTGAACTCATGACAAGGAGAAACATCATGCATAGCAAACATAGAGTCAGTAGCTAATGAACATGGTAGTCGCATAAGTCAATTTCAGTAACTTAGTAATAGAGAAAAGGAGGGAGTATCAAATAGCATGCAAAGGGGTCAAGTGAAAAGACCTTATGGAAGAGTTTAGTAGGAAGCCAAAATCACATAAAGAAACATAAGATTTCGAAATTCAGTCAAGCAACAGATGAAGCAACCTCAGAAACTCGAATAGGTCCAAAGCAAATTAGGGTTTTGAAACCAATCGAATTTAGAACATGACGAACAAGTAAATCACATAGCAAATAATCTCAGAACTCGAATGAACCCCAAATTTTAGGGTTTTCACCATCAATCGAGTATAGAGATGAAAGACAAGTAAATCAGACAGAATACTAACAAAATAAATTCGGAAAATAAAAGGGAACTAAGACCTTTAGCACACATTCCAGTAGAAGAACAACATAAAGACACACATTTAAAAATCAGAGAAAGCTACGAAATAACTTAACAAAACCCTAAATCGGAAAAGATAAAGGTTCTGAAGGTAAAGTTTCGAAAGAAACCTTGAGAAAAATGTTCAGAAGCTTAGAGTAAACATAGATCTAAAAGAGATCTAAAAGAATTGGAAGAACCTCAACAATTAGGGTTTCAGAAGAACCCCAGACGGTGCAAAAGGCTTGAAAAGCCACCGGTCTAAGCAGGAGAAGTCAAGAATCGGGCTTGAATAGCCATGGTTGGCCGGAGCAAGGTCAAAGATAACCGAAAACAACCATAAAAATTGAGATCGACCAAAGTCTGGGCTAAGCTTCTTCAAGGTCTGATTTTGAAACTATGATAATCGAGCATATAAGAGTCATAGGAGGTAGATATAGGCCTTCAATGGCTTTGGAAGCCATGGATTTATGAGATTTTCAGGTGGTAGTTGAGGGAGGCGGCTAGGGTTTGAGAGGGGATTGATAGATAATTGAGAGAGAAGGGGGGTTTAAAGGCGGCTGCAGGTGGGAAATGACTAGGATTTGGGGGTAGGTCGGGATTAATTTAGGAAAGGGTTAAGGGTGGCCGTTGATCATTTTGATCAACGGCCTGGATTGAATGGGCAGGTAAGGGATCCGGGTAGGTCGTTTAATTGGATCATGGGTTGGGAAGATTAGGATTTGAGCTGGGTAATTGGGTTTAAAAATCAGGTTCAAATAAGGCTAAAATTGAAATGAATGGGGCTAACATTTAAATAGCTATTTTTTCCTTTTTTTATTTTACAAAAATAGTAGAATAATTTCTGAAAATAAATTAAAGGTACTTAAATGATTAATAATACGTAATTATCAAATTCAAAATATTGGACCTAATTTTATAGACATAAACATAATTAAATCCAAAAGAGGCTAATATTGCAATTATATACAATTTATCTTTAAAAATACTAAATAAATTTATCAAAATATGAAAAAAAATATGTTGGCCATATTTTAGTATAAATATGAGAATTCAATAAATGAATTATCAAACTGATAATTTTTGGGAATAATTACTGGGTTTTCCTTTATAAAATAGGGCAATAAATTAATTTTTTTTTTAAATTAAGAAAAAATAATAAAACGTTTCGACATACTTATATATGAATACATATGCTATTTTGAAAGTATTTTGTATATTAAAATATATAGGAAAAAATTGGGTATCAACACTCGTAATTGAATGGGTTGTCGGATTTGTGAGTTTCGTCAGGTTTCGAGACGTGGGCCCTACTTCTAACTTTTCGAGCGGAGTTGGGAATTTTTATAAATTGTTAAATTTCAAGCATTGTCATATATTTTTTTATTTTTTTATTTGTACGTTGGAACGACACCAAGTTACGGCTTTAGAGTGAAATTGTGACCGGAAAGTGAGCTTTAAGACGAGGTAAGTCTCTTTTCTATCCTTGTAAGAGGGAATTAACCCCATAGGTGAATTGATTAAAATGTGTTTCTATTTGTGGGTACTACGTATGCACGAGGTGACGAGAGTTTGTACGTAGCTACTAATTATGCTTATGCCCGGGTAGTTTAGGACCCAATTTTGTGATACTTGCGATATTTGCACCTTGCTAATTTAAATGCTTAAATCATATCAGAACTTGATAAAGAACTTGTAAATGGTCGAATTTCATTTACTTGAGTTTTGTACGGGTTAATTGACCGTTAATGAGAATTGGTGTTTCTTTAAATATTAGCCTTTTAAAAATCTTGAATCGGTTGTTTATAAAGTAATTTCTCTTCTTGTGGAGCGGCCAAATGCCTCGGTAGCAGATAGATGCATCTATGGTTCGTGTTGTTTGATCTTTGGCAGTGCACAGTTTAAATATATGTATGTTGAATCGGGCCGTACGACCTCGGCATAATTCGTGCGTAAAAATTCTTGGAGCCAAATTATAATTGATATTGTTTCATTGGCTTGAGAGATTAATTCCTTAAATAATGGAAATTAATTTGGGATTTAATTTTAGTGAACGAATTGTTCATTTATTTCTTGTTATTGAGTTTTCAGCTGTATTTACATAATTCATGCTTAATTATACTTTATTGTTATCCCATAGTAAGTGTCGAAGTCGACCCCTCGTCACTACTTTTTCGATGTCAGACTAGATACTTACTGGGTACGCATTGATTTACGTACTCATGCTACACTTGCTGCATATTTTGTATATGTACATATATGTCTGGTGGTCTTGTGGGCACAGAGGTGCGGCTATTGCGGGGAATTATGGTGAGCTACATTTCATGTACGAATCCGTAGCATACAGAGTCTCCATCAGAGTTATTTACATTGTCCTGTCTAATTTGTATTCTAGGCAGTTGTTGTACGTTATTATATTTCCTAGTTGATGCACATACACTTGTGACACCAAATTTAGGGGGTGCTTAAGGGTTGTCCATCATTGTAGTTTGTGAAAATATTATTATTTGTCCTGCAAATTCTATTTCTTACCATTTAATTGATGAAAATTATGATTTCAAAATACTAAAATAGGTAATTAAGTTAATAATAGTGATTGTTGGTTTGCTTCACAGCGATGTTATGCGTCATCACGACCTTTAGTAGATTTTGGATCGTGACAATTTTAATGGGTTCAAATGGGCTTAGCTCAGAATGACCCATCAATTAAAGTCTTTCATGCCCAACCCATTATTTTGTTGGGAGGGTTATTTGGGTATGGGCTCAAAATGCCACCCCTAATAATATGCGACAGTCCAACTAGTTTGAATATATAGGAGAATTTTTAGGCCTAAAGGTACATGTCCAAGTCGACAATTATACCAAAAAATTAGGGGATTTGCATCTATACTTGCTTTTTGGGTCACGTTTTAACTTATATCCGCTTTGCAAAAAAAAATTGCAAGTGTACCCACTTTTCGTGTAAACTTCAGGCATACAGGCCTGACGTAGCAAAGTAAATCACGCAAACATCAATATTCTAGTAGACGAGCCTGAAGTTGTTTGTACTTGTTGAATTTAAGCATTCTACTAGCTAAAGTTTTGTTCTCTATTTGCTGAATTTAAGCATGTTTTAGCTGAAGTGTTTTGCGTAAACTTAGAGTTGGCTGAAGTTTTTTGTTTGTAATTGTTGAACTTAAGCATTCTACTGGCTGAAGTTTTGTTCTCTATATGCTGAACTTCAGCATATTTTGAAGTTTTGTTCTATTTAGTGAACTTCAATTGATTTATGGACTGTATTTAAAGTCACAAACTCGTTATAGGTCTACTGCGTCAAAGAATCTTTCCCTAAACCTGATGTGATCTTATTAAGTTTATAGCAGTAGCTTGAAATTTTTTATAAATTGCACCATTTATGTTCATCGAGTAACACTACAACTGGAAGAGGTTCAGCATAGTGCGTGTAGCAAGATTCTTCATCTTATGCAGGAGAAGCAAAATCTAGAAAGTGAAAAATTAGTTGCTGAGGTATCCTTGTCTGCTAGTAGATCAGAAATAATTGTCATGAAGCAAAAGTTAAAACTGATATACAGAGGATTGTAGCTAAATTTGATGTATCAACAGTCCTTGTTGAGAAACTTCAGGTTGAACTTGAATCCGTGATCAATAAACTTCACCTTACCTCTGAAGTTGAAGAAAATTATGCACGATAGAACAGAGAGCTTCTGGTTGAACAGAGAGCATTACTATGTAAACTCTTCCCATCTGATTTCTTTTGTTTGAATGAATCGGCAATGAAAACATGAAATTCTAACTCCCAATCTTGTTCCATGCTGGGCACTGTACTGCATTTGAAATGTCGAGTCCAAGATAGTTGGAGAAAGAAAACTTTGGAGGCGATGAAGGTGATTACATCGGCTATTCCTTCAGGACTCAAGTGTTTTCTTGTGGAATAAGATGAGAAGTTTTTTCATCCCACATATTTGCTAAATCTCCAGAATCATCGACTAAATACTTTTTTAGTTTATCAGTAAGCATAAGACCACATAAGGAAGATTCTATAGCTAGGCAAAACATGAGAGTTTCATTTGCAGAAGAGGAAAAGAAAGGAGAAAGAAAGGAGCGCACAGGTAGCAAAAGAAGGAGGGGCCTGGAGTTGTAAAAATTAGGGTATAGGTTATGTCACATCTCCTTTTTCCGAAGAAAATAGCTTTTATCGGCTTTTACTATATTCCGGAGAGAAATATAGTAATAAAGGAGTTTTTCCAATTTAAGGACAATCGAAACGGGATTCGTTTTATTAAAGGTTCAGAGTCGCCACTTGAAAGATTTATGGTGTCCCAAGTCACCGGTTTGAATCCCGAATCGAGGAAGGGTTTGACTCTGTTTAAAGGTCGCGAACCAGAAATCCGGGTAAGGAATTCTGTTAACCCGGGAGAAGGTGTTAGGCACTCCCGAATTCCGTGGTTCTAGCACGGTCCCTCAATTTTCATATTTGGCTAAAATATTTGATGTTATCCTATTTGTGCATTTTTTAGAATTAATTACCGTTTTTGTCAAATTATTTTTTATTTAACAAAGTGAACGTCGTTTAAGAACATATTTTCGGATCACGTCACATGAAATGCACCCGGATCCTCGACACATTTTTATTCGGCGTTTTAGGATTTGGATTTGGGTTGCATGAAATGCACACCCGTATTTAAGAAGCTAAATTTATTAAAAAGTGCGCCTAAAAATTCTAACGCGTTATTAACTTTGTGGGAGGCCATGAAAATTCACTAAATGACACGCCCAAAATTCTAAATATTTTTAAAGAAATAATTAAATGAGGGCCACACATTTAAAATTTTATTTGGCGCGGCGCACCTCAAATTGTATTGCGATGTCTTGTGAAGTTCAAAGAGCTATGGAATACATATAGCATAAGCATGACTTGCTGATTATTCAGCCAAACTTCCAGCGGATCATCACTAAAAGAAAGATATGGCTACTTTTGGAGATTTAGACAATTAACTTGGAAATGTTTTCAATCTCAAAGTAATCTACCATGTACCAGATTTTATTAAGATGCATACAAATTTGAGCCACGAACAACTATAAATTCTATCCCAAAGTAAAAGCAACATAAACAATACTTAAAGTCAGATTTGCATTCTTAGCTATGGAATGGGTCACAAGTTTAACTAGAAGCAATAATTTTAAACACCCAGCCAGAGGAACTTACATTTTAAGTTCGAACAATCCCAATGCACAATGAATTAACAAGTGCCCCTTTTAGTCCTAGCATACAAAATTCTATAATACACATAGCTATTACGTTTCAATTTTAGTGACATAGCCGCAGATTTCCAGTTTTAAAAAGAAATATCAATTGCAAAATAATTGTGTTCTGTCCATAATAGCTACTTTCTCAAATTAACTCATAGTTACAACAGATCCAAAGCAATTACCGTCAAATCACAAAGTTGCATCATATGAAACTAATCAAAATCATAGTTTGAACATCCCAACACTTTTGCTTAATTCTAAAAAAGAAAATTCACATGTCTAATCCACTTTGTTATAGCCTATTAGAACATGCTTGATTCCAAACTTTAAAGCAAGCTAATGAAGCTGATCGTCACAATTTGAGACTAACTAAATCAAATTCAACCTAAACATATAACTACAGATCTGGTGATTGAAAAGCTGAACCACAAACTATCAATTTCAAATATCATGAACCTTATCGGAGAGGCAAATAAATGACACTTATTCGGATTGAAGCAAGTTGAAACATCGAGTCCCAATTAACAAAATTACAGAATCATGCTTTCAATATTTAAGGCCTCAAGTAAAATAGAAAGGTTGAATCACATCCCCAAACAGTGGCTTCGACATTTCATAGAGGAGGCAGCAGAATTCTTAACTTTGGCATACATGAAATAGTTAACTAGAACTCGATAAATTGTCAATCATTCAAAGAAAACATAATACAAGGGATTTAGGAACTGACCTAGCTGAACAGTGAAATCACCAATATATTGGCCAAATAAAGGCGAAATCCAAACAAAACAGAGCTCAAGACGATTGCAGGAACAACAGAAAGCAGCGAACAGCGAACTCGACTGGACAACCTCACATAATCTCGACAAACTCGAACTCAAACGGGTTGGTTTTTGGAGCTAATTTTCAGTGAGCTGCTAGAGCTCTGTCTGGCTGTGGTGTTGGGTTTTGCCGGACAGGTATGAGCTCTATTTTGTCCAAGAGCAAGTGACAATCGAGGTCTATTGGGACTACTGCTCGTTGTTCTGAAGTCCAAGCAGAAATTCTCTTATGACAATCGAGGCCATAAGATCTGTGTTTGTTCAGAGAGGGAAGGAGTCCCTGATTTTTTTCCATGTTCCCTCCTTAAATGTAATTTTTTTTTTTAGCGTGAATGAAGGTGTGAATGGAGAAGAAGATTGGGTAGGGGACACGGAATTTCCGTGTCTCCAAGGGGAAAGGGTTCAAGGCGGGTTTTTTGGATGGGTATGGGCTAATTGGGGTGGGTTTTGGGCATTTAGGCTAGGCAAAATTAAGGAAAAATAGCTTAATTCGGGTCTCTTACTAAGACAGCCTACTTATTTTATTTATTTTATAATTGTTCTTAGTTATTTTTATTTTTCTTTTGTATTTTTATATTTTCTAATTTTATTAAAATGCTTAAAAAAATAAATTGACACTAAAATCTAATTTTCTATCCATTAATAAAATGCAAACTAAAACATCTTTAAACTAAAAATGCAAGATGGACCATTTTTGTTATTTTCTTTATATTTTGTTCTAAAACAAATTAATCCTAAAATAATCCTAAAATATGAAATTAGATCCTAAATGCAAATGCATATTTTTATATTTTTCGTAAGAATTAAGATGCACAGATAAAATGCAACAATTACCAAAAAATGACACAAAATTCACAAAAAATTGTAAAAAATATAGAAAAATCATTTTGTTTGAAAATTTTGGGAATAATTCATGTATAGGGAAAAAATCACGTGCTCACAGGTTAAATAATTTTAAAAATATGGGTATAGGCAATTTTTACAAAAAAAACTTTACAGAAGTATAACTCATTTTGGGTGGTCCTGTACCCCGGGCAAAACTTCAAGGTAAAAACTTAAAAGTATTATCCATAGGGTAAGCGAGAGACGACACTAATAAAATTTAAAGTTTGAGCGATTATTGTAAACTTAACTCGACGTAGTCACTTGTAAATGGATTTTTTTATAGGGCGCCCATCCATTGCAACTACTGTTAGATTGTGCATCGCGATCCCAAAGACGAGAGTTTTGCCCACTGCTGTGTTCACAATCCTCAGGAGATACGTCTTTCCTGTCTCCACTGCTATCTTGAAAGTTCCTATATATGTCCATATAAGGGAAACAGAGGTTAAAAAATTATACAACGAATTAGCAGTCGGGTTAATCCATACCATTATTAGAGAAAGGGTAAAAATCTCCAGGCTGACTGTTTATAGTGAAAGCATCAGAATGCATGATATTGCTGCTTGATGCGATATATTCAAGTATAACTTCCTTGAAGTCCTTCTTCCACCATTCACCTGTGTAAATCAAAGTATGTTAAAATTTGAGAGAAACTAAACCAAACCATTTACTGGGAAATTAATGCATGTACGTACCTAAAATGATGGGAATATCAGCATGAGGCTTGGGAAAAGGATAAGAAAATCCAGGCATGGGACATACAACAATTGCACCATGAACTGTGGCGCTTTGCCAGATATTCATGGCATGCCACCATAGTGTCCCATGGTCAGATATTGTGATTTTTTGGCGTACTTTAATCCCTGGTTGGATTAACCATATTAATTGTCTTTCATGCCTCGTCAAGTATCTTCCCTCGCGCCTGCAACTTCATTTTAATTAAGTTGGAACAACAACAGAAGAAATTATGAATCAGAAGAGAGAGATATATTCCTCTATAGTAATCTGTATGAGTAGATATAATACCAGAAGATTGTAAGGTTGTCATTTCCTTTGTTTTCGACATCCATAACCAGGGTTTCTGTGAGCTTTACGGTGCTAAACCAAAAATCAGAAAAACTGTTAGGAGAATTAAAGAAATCTGAAAATAGTAAAGAATCGGAAATATTCCGAGTCCACAAGTTTCTTGTGTGTTCTTAAGGAATTTTAATCCCCTCACACGTTGTCAATGTAATGTATTAAATCCTCCCAGGATAAAAAGGAATAAACCTTCCTGCAACAGTGGCAATACAAACTGCAGGATACCAACGAACTCAAAAAATGAAGCAAAATCACACTTACGAGTTTGAGAGAGAGAGACTGCGAATTAGGATGCAGTATATTCAGAAAGAAAGAATTTCTAGAGTGTTTTTCGTCATTAGAAAATGCAGCCTTGCCTCAAAATTTATAGGCAAATATCAGGAGAAGTGTCTGGAAAATGTACCTTTTCTGAAAATACGCTGTCTGTCGCGGTTCTACCGTGATCGCGGCAGAACCGCAGAACCGCGGCCAGAGGGGCTCTCGGAATCTGCCTTTTAAGAGCAAGGGTTCATTCTCTTCAACTCCTTTTAAGAGCTTTAAGAATTGAATCTATACATAAGCACACAAATGTGATTGTCCCTCACCAATGAGTGACAAAGTACAAGACAAAAGTTCACTTCTTCAAATTTTCATTTTCCCTCCATTTTATTTTTCTCTATTTCCAATTCCCACTTCTTCTACTTTAAAGCTCAATGGCATAAAGTCCAACCGTTTCTCCTGTGCGAGCATATATCTTGGGGGCCGCGCCGGAAATTTTCTATTTGAGAATATTCTTTGTTTCGCAGAGCCTCGTGAAAGAAGCTTCCTCAACCTGCCAAGTGCCATGCATGCAAGAGTCATTAATTAGTTAATTAGTAGTACTACACAACACAGAAAAACATTTTGAGGAAAAGATCATTGTATACTTACAACGAAATGTGAAATATTCTGAGCTGAAGCTAACTGATCATGAAGAATAATGCCGGCGGTCACAAGACTCAGAACCATGAATACACTATAGTACTGGCCCTTCCCAACTACAGTTCCCATCGTTTTCGTAATGATTAATTTGCTGCATTTTGTTTCAAACTGAATACTAAATATGGCATGATCACGCCTAATTATGCCTTATAAATAAGGACACTGCGGACGTTGCAAATATAAACTGAGTATTATGCCCAGGATCGAACCCTTATAGAGTTAACATATCAATCACAATCTTTAGACCCACTAAACTTTTCAGAACCAGTTTCCCAAATGTTTGAATCACAGTTGATGGTTTCTTTAGTAACTAAGATTGCAAGTAAATTAAACAGCTATAAACTAAAACGCTAAGGTTGTAAACAATGATGAGAAAAAGCTAAGGTAAAGATTTCCCCTATTGATGGAATCCCTTCTGTTTATGCTTCATACAAATTTACCAACACATCTCTATCAATCATGAACACTCTTCTTACCGTAAATCTCTCCCGAGTAATCACAGCAATATACTATTACACTCTCCCGAGATACACTAGCTAGCTTTAATTAACACAATTCACTTAAGATTGCACCCAAGGCTTCGTTATCCCTAATCCTACCTTTAAACCCGTAGTTATAGATTCCTCTTATACTTTAGGAGTGGTGTTATTTAATAATAACCTAAATATGCACTCTCTTCCGAGTTATGCACACTAAATAGGCACAGCTAATTGAGGATCATGTCAATTAACTACAACAAGAACATAGTTGAATAAATAAAGATTGAAACTAGCAATTTGTATTCACATAAACAAGAAGTTCATCTCCCAATAGGTTCCATCAAAACCTTAGACAAGAAATTTAGCTACTCATGGCTATGGGTAAACAAACTAAGATAAGATTCATCATAAACTAGCAATAAAAATCAAAGAAAAGAAGAAAGATGTTTTGGGTGATCTCTCACAATTGTTTTTCTTACCAAGGTACTCTAAAAATCAATACATGCCTCTTTTGGGCGAAGTCTAATATTTTAAATAGGGTTTAGGTCTAAAAATCTCGTATTTGCACTTTAACCCCTGAACTTTCTGCGCCTGCCCGCGGGAGAACCGCGGCCAATCACCCTATCTGAACCTCTAAAGTTCTGAAGCTACCTTCCACTGCGGTTTTGCCGCGGTTGCGGTAGAACCGCGGCCAAACCGCTTTTCTGAATCCCGAGGGCTGGCAGGGTGTAGCTTCGTTGGGAATTTACACATTTGGCCTCTTTTCTCTAATTTTTGACTCCAAAACTGCTCCTTAGCCTTCCTTATACATATATCACCTGCAAACCATGAAAAACACTAATAAGAGCATTTTGTTATCACTTTTAGCATTAAAACTACACAGGAAGGTGACTATTTTAGGTGTGATTATAGTCAAATTCACCTATTATCAATACCCCACACTTAAACTTTTGCTCGTCCTTGAGCAGACTAAACCACACTAGGCCTAACTATTCAATGCATTGCCTCAATTTATGTCACACCCGCTATTATCATTGATCGACCTAAGCAGTGCACAATCATATCTCAAATGCAGACTCTCATGCCAAGACACACTTGTGCTCACTATAATTACTTTAACAGATGTGAAAACTCACTTTTTCTTCCTGAGTCACATGCCCTCACATAAACAAAATCTGAGAGAAGTTCCACACATATAAAATTCAACAACAAGGAACCATATATAGAAATAATTCACTCACTCTCAGCAAAGAGCATTCACACGCCACACAGACACACCATAAGTTTGCCCCTAGTGTAATACTCTACTAATCGAGCCATTCAGTCAAAGATTAATAGGTCTTTATAAGTTGTAATGTAGGCTAAGGGACAGGTAGGATATATTTGGATATAGTGATTAAACTCCCTAAGCACTTTTAATACACACTTCCTTTTATTTCACCTTTATGTTCAACCCAATCATTATTCCACATTTTATTTCACTTGTGATCCCCATTTTTTTTTTAGGTACAACTGGCTTCTTCTTTTTTTTCTTTTTTTTAAGATTAAAAGGTTACATTACAAAAATTTCATGGGTTGCCTCCCAGCAGCGCCTGATTTAATGTCGCGGCACGACTCAAATGAGCGCAATTAGGGTTTGCTCGACTTCTTGGGTTCATTCAAATGTAGCTCGGTCATCTCCTTAGGCTCATTCATACCCATATACAATTTCAACCTCTTACCATTGACTCTAAATGTACGAGAGTCATCTTCAGTAGCAACTTCCACAACTCCGGATGGAAACACTTCAACCACGCAAAATGGTCCAGACCACCTTGACTTTAGCTTACCCGGGAACAACCGCAGTCTTGAGTTATAAAGCAATACCCTGTCCCCAAGTTTGAAATTTTGCTCAATAATGTTCTGATCGTGAAGCCTCTTCATTCTCTCCTTATACAGCCTTGTGCACTCAAAAGCAAGATACCAGAACTCCTCAAGCTCATGTAATTCAGTGACCCTTGACGTGCCCGCAGCTTCCAAGTCTAAGTTTAGCTGTTTTAGTGCCCACCACGCTTTATGCTCAAGTTCAACAGGTAGGTGACAGGCCTTCCCAAACACCAACTTATATGGCGACATACCAATTGGTGTCTTGAAAGCTGTCCTGTAAGCCCATAGTGCATCATCTAGCTTCCTTGACCAGTCAGTTCTTGTAGCGTTTACTGTTTTTGTCAATACGCTCTTGATCTCTCTGTTGGACACCTCAACCTATCCACTAGTCTACGGGTGGTACAGAGTAGCCACCTTGTGGCGCACATCATATTTAGCCAACAACTTCTCGAAGGCCCGATTGCAGAAGTAAGTGCCTCTGTCGCTGATAATTGCACGCGGTGTCCCAAAGCAGGTGAATATGTTCTTCTTTAGAAACCTGACCACCACCTTAGCATCATTGGTGGTAATGCTGCAGCTTCTACCCACTTGGACACGTAGTCTACAGCAACAAGAATGTAGTTATTGCCATAGGAGCTGACGAAGGGACCCATGAAATCTATCCCCCAGACATCGAACACTTCTAACTCTTTAATTGGGTTTATGGGCATCTCGTGATGCCGAAAAATGTTCCCGATGCGTTGACATTCATTACAGCCCTTAACCCATAAGTGAGCATCTTTAAACACTGTTGGCCAGAAAAATCCGGCCTCTAGAACCTTTGTTGCTATCCTGATTCCTCCAAAGTGACCACCATACGCCAAAGCGTGACAAGCCTTCAAGACAGAAGATTGTTCAATCTCGGGGACGCATCTCCGGATCATATTATCAAGGCATATTCTAAATAAGTAGGGCTCATCCCAGTAATACAATTGGCTTTCACGAAAAAATCTCTTCCTCTGGACCGATGACAGGTCGTGAGGAATAATACCACTGGCCAGGTAATTAGCATAGTCTGCATACCAAGGAGCTTCCTGATGAGTGGTAGCGAGCAGTTGATCATCAGGAAAAGTTTCCAAAATTTCCTCAACTTCTACTACATTTTCAGCTCCTTCAAGTCGTGATAGGTGATCAGCGACTTAATTTTCATTGCCCTTGTGGTCACGAATTTCAAGATCGAAATCTTGCAGTAGCAACACCCAACGAATCATACGTGGCTTAGAGTCCTTCTTTTCTATTAAGTATCTAAGAGTTGCATGGTCAGTGTATACGATTACCTTAAATCCTATCAGATAGGACCAGAACTTGTCAAAAGCAAATACCACAGCTAGCATCTCCTTTTCTGTCACTGTGTAGTTCAACTGGGCTCCGCTCAGCGTCCTACTAGCATAGTAGATTGGATGCATCAATTTGTCCTTCCGCTGGCCTAGCACTGCCCCCACCTCGTAGTCACTAGCATCACACATTAATTCGAACGGTTGCTCCCAGTTGGGGGCAACGATGATGGGTGTTGTGACTAGCCTTTGCTTCAACTCCTCAAAAGTTACCCTGCAATCAGCAAAAAATACAAAAGGGTGATCTTTCTCTAACAACTTACAGAGAGAGTTGGCGATTTTGGAGAAGTCCTTAATGAACCTCCGATAGAACCCGGCATGTCCAAGAAAGCTTATTATGGCTTTGACTGAAGGTGGAGGCAGCTTTGTTATGACATCAACCTTTGCTCTATCAACTTCTATTCCTTTGCTTGACGGTTCCCCAAGATTATTCCTTCTTGTACCATGAAATGGCAATTTTCCCCAATTCAGAACCAAATTAGTCTCGATGCACCGTTTCAACACACACGTCAGATTTACTAGGCATTCCTCAAATGAATTCCCCACCACTGATAAGTCATCCATGAACATTTCCATTATATCTTCTACCATGTCAGTGAATATAGTCATCATGCATCGTTGGAATGTGGCGGGTGCATTGCATAGGCCAAAGGGCATCCTCCTGAAGGTAAATGCCATATGGGCATGTGAAGGAGGTCTTTTCTCTATCCTCGGGGGCAATGGAGATCTGATTGTACCCTGAGTACCCATCAAGGAATCAAAAGTGTGACCTCCCTGCCAATCTATCCAGCATCTGATCAATGAAGGGAAGTGGGAAGTGGTCTTTTCGGGTGGCTAGATTCAACTTTCTGTAATCCATGCAAATTCTCCAGCCTGTGACGGTTCTTGTTGAGATAAGTTCATTGTTGTCATTCTTCACCACTGTCATGCCACCCTTTTTAGGCACACATTGAACTGGGCTAACCCAGCTACTGTCGGAAATTGGGAAAATGATTCCCGCATCCAACCACTTTATCACTTCCTTCTTCACCACTTCCTTCATATTTGGGTTCAGCCTCCTCTGATGTTCCCTGGAAGGTTTGTGTCCCTCTTCCAGCAGAATCTTGTGCATACAATAGGCGGGGCTGATCCCCTTGATATCTGCCATGGTCCATCCAATGGCAGTTTTGCACTCC
>MU728787.1:292760-304512 GCA_026770625.1 Nicotiana glauca
TATATATATATATATATATGTATGTATGTATGTATGTATGTATATGCATCTTAATATAGCTAATTTTATATTGAATATAGCTTATATACTATACCTATACACTCAGTATATATACTATACTTTACTATAGATACATATGTGTATAGTATATAAGCTATATAAGATATACATTGTAACGACCCGACCGGTCGTTTAGAGCTCTAGCGCATTGTTCAGCAGTTTGATGCCATAAGGAGCTTCATTTCAGGTCGTTTGGAGCTCTAGCGCATCGTTAAGCCGTTTGAGGCCATGAGGAGCTTGATTTCAGGTATTATGACTTGTATGTAGTCATAATTGAATCCCGAGAAATTCGGAGTTGATTTGGAAAGAGAATTCTCATTTCAGAAGCTTTAAGTTGAAAGAATTGACTAAGATTAGATTTTTGATTAAACGACCCCGGAATCGGGATTCGAAGGTTTCAGCATGTTGGTATGATAATTTCAGACTTGGAAGTATGTCCGGATCAAGTTTCGGAAGATGAGCGTTTAGGCACCTATTGTGGAAGTTAGCATTTTTGGAGGAATTTTATAAGCTTGGGTTGAAATGAATTTTAGTGTTCTCAATGTCCGTTAGGGATTCCGAGTCTGGGAATAGCTCCTTATGGCGATTCTGGTGTAGGGAGCACGATCGGAAGTGAATTCGGAGGTCCGTAGGTCATTTTGGAGCCATTTGGCTAAAGATAGAAATTTGAAGGTTTTTGAGAAGTTTGACCGGGAGTGGACTTTTTGATATTGGGGTCGAATTCCAATTCTGAAAGTTGAAATAGGTCCATAATGTCGAATATGACTTATGTGCAAAGTTTGAGGTCAATCGGACGAGATTTAATAGGTTTCGGCATCGAATGTAGATGTTTTAAATTCTAAAGTTTATTAAGCTTGGATTGGAGGTCGATTCATGATTTTAGCATTGTTTGATATGATTTGAGGCCTCGAAAAAGTCTATAATATATTTTGGGACTGGTTGGCATGATTTGTTGGGGTCCCGGGGGCCTCGGGTAGATTTTGGACGGTTAATGGATTAAATTTGGAATTTAAAGAAGAAGTGATCAGCTGCCTTCTGGTGTAACCGCACCTGCGAGGCTTGGGCCGCAGGTGCGGAGCCGCAAAAGTGAAAAAACACTGGAGCAGGGGAAGTCGCAGAAGCAGACGTTTGGGTGCACCTGCAGGCGCGCAGGTGCGATGGTGAAAACCATAGAAGCGAGGAAGGGCGTAGATGCGGAGAAAACATCGCAAAAGTGGGGCCGCAGATGCGTGGAATGCAGGTGCGGGGATCGCTGGGCAGAATGTATTAAAAAGCGGGGTTGAGTTCATTTCATCCATTTTTCACTCGGCTTGGGCAATTTTTGGAGCATTTGAAGATGGGGTGTCATCATATACCATGAAGTAAGTAATTTCTACTAGTTGTGAGTTAAATACATGGTTTGTATGAGGATTTAAACATGAAAAATTAATAGCAATTGTGGGTTTTGGGTAGAAGCCCTAGAAATTATATTTTGGATTTTCACCACGATTTTAGACATGAAATTGAGAGTAAATTATATATTTGAGTTCGTGAGGTCATGGGTAAACTTTATCTTCAAAACTTTTGGAATCCGAGCACGTGGGCCCGAGGGCATTTTTGTCAACTTTTTTATTGGGGTTAGGAATTGTTATAAGTAGGATCATTATGAGTAAATGATCGTATATTAATGGATTTGCATAATTATTGGCTTGTTTTGGAGCATTGTGCATCAATTTAAGTCTTCGGAAGAGTGTGGAATGCCGGTTATGGAACTTCGAAATGAGGTGAGTCTCCTTTCTAACCTTGTAAGAAGGAATTGTCCCCATAGGTGAATTAATTAGATTTGTGCTCCTATTTATGGGGGCTACGTACGCACGAGGTGATGAGAGTCTATCGTCACCACTATTATATTTAAGTCCGGGTAGTCTAGGACCCAAAAGCATGTTATACTTGGAATATTTGTAATCTTATTGACAGTTTGAATTACTTAAATCATATCGAATTAGTAAATAAATTTTTAAAAAGGATTAAACTTCATTTCTTTGAATTGTTAAAAGAGAATTGGCTTCTCTTTGGATAAATTGCTCCTTGATGAGTTCTTGATTGATTGTTTGAATGTGTTTGTATATTGTGGAACGGGTCGAATGCCTCGGTAGATTAAATAGATGCATCGTGGTTCGCACCATTCGAACATCTGGCAGTGCACAATTTAAATATTGTTGGATCGGGCCGTACGTACTCGGCATGATTTGCACATGCTTGTATTGCTTGCCTTGAAATTTATTGAAGTTGATATTGTTCCTCCCCGACTTGAGAATATATATATAAATGATGAAAAAGAAATTTAGGAATTTCACATAAAAGAAAGAATTGTTTACTTGCTTCACTCCATTGAATTACAATCATGTTTATATAAATCCTCGATTTGTCACATTATTGATTTATCATTATTGGACTACTAGTAAGTGTCGATGTTGACCTCTCGTTTCTACTTCTTCGAGATTAGGCGGGATACTTACTGAGCACACGTTGTTTTCGTATTCATGCTACCCTTGCTGTGCATTTTTGTTGCACATGAATATGCATCCCTGGCGGCCTAGTGGGCGTAGCAGCATGGTTAATACAAAGACTTAGGTGAGCTGCACTTCTCGAGATGACCCGCAGCCAGCAGAGTCTCCTTCAGAGAATTGTACTGTATTTTCATTTTTGTCCACTTTGTATTCCAGACAGTTACTATTTTATTTCATTCCCTAGTAGAACCCATACACTTGTGACACCGGTTTTGGGATGATTATATGGTATCTTGTGTTAACTTCTTAACATTCCTACTTAATTGAAATGATTACCTTTTTCTGGTAAAATTGAAGGAAAGTCATAGTTATCAAAATTATTAAAATGGGAATTTGTTTAAGTATTTATGGTTGGCTTTCCTGACAGTGGTGTCCGGTTCCATCACGACCCTTAGTGGATTTCGATCGTGAAAACATGTTATCAAAGCACTAGATTCTCTTAGGTCTCACTAGTCATGAGCAAGTGTAGTGGAGTCTCGCGGATCGGTACGAAGATGTCTGTACTTATCTTCAGGAGGATACAGAGCTGTTAGGATCACTTCCCTTCTTGATTTCCTCATCGTGCAATTTGATTCCTTTGAGGCTTATGCCTTTGTTTCCTTCCCAATCGATCTTATGAGACACAAAGCGCTTATTATAAATCAAGAATTGAGAAATTTTAAAGGTACTACAGAGGTGGTGCAAGATGTTTCTCCCAGTGTAGTTGATTTGACCATTGTCGTCGCCTTTTGGAAAGATATTTTGTCGTTTTAACTCAATAGTCGTACTTCTGAGATCTTTGGGGCTAGGCACAAGTTCCATGATGCTTATGAATGGTTGTCGTGCGGTATTGATGTGATGGTAGGATGCTTGCCTACGTACCGGGGCAGTGAATGACTTGAAGGGGGGTTTGCTCAGTGTATAATTTAGAGATTTAGCATTTTATTCCTACCATAGGAAAGGCGATCGGGCTAAGAATGTTTAGATTTGGGTTTATGGAGTATTGACAATTGGTATTTGCGTATCAACAGAGGTAAACACATAAGTAGAGTATAAGAATCACGAAACTCACCTATATATGAAGCAAGATAGGAGGACTCACTTTGATAAATAGGTTCGAACAAATATAAGACTGATGCTTCTCTATGACAAATCAAAGCCATAAATGTAACGACACCATCTGATGCAGCGAACTTAGCCCTACTACGAAAAACATATCAACGCGTCGTGACTCCCTCTAAGGCGCCCTCTACTCGTCTGTCCGCCACATCTAGCTGGCTATGCATGTGGAGTAGCAACTATAATGGAGCCCATAGACTGAGTGTTATGATGAAATCCAACATTCTCGATTCTGGGACAATCTCTTATGATGTGTCTAGTATTGCCACATTCATAACACCCCTCTATAGGCATGGCTACTGGGGTTGAGTCTGTGCTGGATAACTAGAATAGTCATTGTAGGAAACCTGTGCAAGTGGTGTACTAAAAGATAACTGCCCCATATAAGTACCTTGAGGTCCTTGACTAACTGGAGCACCACGAGTAGTTTGAAGTGCAGACTGTACTGGACGACTGGCCGAGACTCTATTATGATGGGTCATAGCTGAAGAGTAAAATCATTAAATCCTCCAAAACCTCGAAACCTCTTGGCCTCTTCATCCTCTCTTCTTGCCATGAATACGTTCTAACCTCCTAGTCATCTCCACAACTTTCTGAAATGGAGTATTAGTCTCCAACTCCTGAGTCGTGCTGAATCTATGAACCTAGAGCATTGATACCAACTTGTCACAGCCCAAAATTCTGCGTTAGGCATCATGATGGCACCAGTCTAACAAATAAGAAAAACAAATGACAACTAATTAATCAAGTCGTTCTAACACAAGTCTCATAACAAAAACTACTCTGAGATACTTCATCTCAGAATCACAAGTCACGAGTCCCAAATCATGAATCATACGCTCACGGCACCTCGTACCCACATTTTCAATCACCACCTTACGGACAACTCATGTACTAATATCTCAATCTGCCCGGCACGGTCACAAGCCCACAATCACAATCCGTCCGGCTTGGTCACATGCTCAATATCACAATCGGCTTGGCACGGTCACAGGCTCAGCATTACAATGAAAGTAGATAATACAGATGTCAAGTTTCATACTCTTGAACTTGCATAAGTGGAATGCTACTTTGTATGCTTGTGTGAGTGTATTATCACAGTCCAAGTCAACAAGCAATATCAAGGACATCGAGTAGCTCATTGAAATCAACACAATAAGTCTCATAAGGTGCATAAAAAATACAAGGAAAATCACACCATCACACAAATATCATCAACATAATGCCCCCGGGTCATCACATATCATCCCTGACATAGACACCCTTATCTCTCTATATTGACCACCCGTATCACTCCGCCCTGACAATAATACAATAGCCACCCGTATCGCTCTACACAATCATCAACAGTGAGATGTCACCCTTATGCTTTTCATAATAATGATAGTTAGATGCCACCCTTATGTTGTGCATAACAACAATCAATCCAAACAAACAATTCACATAAGATAACATCACAACAATACGACATGTCAACCTATACCACAAGTGCCAATAGGCCACAATCTCTTAACAATGGAAATACCAATATCACCACATCAGATAGCCCATGGATCAAACACGATGTGCGCAAAATCTCAATAACAACAAAATGAACGGGGAAAGTAACTCAACAATAAACAACACCCCATGAAACAAAAATTTCAACTAAAATAGATTAACGACTTTCAACAACTTCAACTTCAACTTCAATTAATTTCTTAAGAATAATGTCAATAATAAAGGTATTTCCATGAAATGGAAAACTTCAAATTCTAGTATGTGAAATAATCTAACAATGAAAGAGATGGCATGAACTAGCAACTACATCTAAATGCATGAGAATACCCCGGCAACGAAAGGATATCATGTAACAACAATTTTAATTAAGAATAACTCAACAATAAAGGAAGTCACATAATAATAAAAGAGGTAAAAACTTCAAATAAAGTATATAAGAGTAAACTTAACAAGTAAAAGATATGACATATGCCAACAACTTCAAATAAATCATGAGAGAGCAAGCTTGACAAATATAAGATATAACATGTGCTAACAACTTCAAATAAGTACATGAAACAAGCCTAAGAGTCTAAATCGTTCAATTTCCTCATATAATTCCAAGTACACACTTACCACTTCACGTACACAGCTTTAACTTAGTCAAATGACACAATCAACCAAATCATAAGGGGTAGTTCCCCGTATAAAATGTTAGGCAAGATACTTACCTCAAAGAAGCTAAATTAATACTCTAAAATAACCTTCTCGTGTGAAACAACCTCAGTACGGCTCGAATCAAACCAAATTAACTCAATATCATAAATAAAAGCCAAGGAACAAATTTTAGATAATAAGGCTTCGATATTTTATTAAAACCAAAAAGTCAACTCTGAGCTCGTACTTCGGAACCAGACAAAACTCATAAAATCCGAGCACTCATTCCTGTACGAGTCCAACCATACCAAAATTATCCAATTCTGACATCATATCGGCCTTGAAATCATGATCTACATTTTAGAAAGTTTTTACAAAAATCCTTCATTGCTCCAATTCAAATCACTAATTAAATGATAAAATTAAGATGGAATCATGAAATTTAACCAAATCCGAATCAAAAACACTTACCCCAATCCAACACATAAAAATTCCCTCCAAATCGCCCAAATCCAAGCTCTCTAACTCCAAAAAGTGATAAAATATCATAACCCTCAAAATAGAGTACTTTTATATTTTGCTCAAGCATAACACTTCGCGATCGCGGAAGAAATAATGTGAACGCGAAGAAGGAATAAGCACTGCCCAAAAATGTACTATGCGATCACGTACACAAAACAACGTTCACGAAGACCAGCGAACCAAGGCAGTGTGAACTCTCAACATCAACCACGAATGCATAAGCCAACGAGCCTCCTAGCTCCGGCAACACTATGAGACCGTGCTTCTCAATATGCGAACGCGACTAACAAAAAACTCACGCATCACGAATGCAATAACACATATGCAAATACGAAGAAGAACCACATTCAGCCCCCACAACACACCGTGATCACGATCGCATACCCCCGATCGTGTAGAGCACCTAAAGCACCAAGAACCCAGCAATTCTAAAACATGAAGAAATGGCTCGTGGCCTATCCGATACACACTCGAGGATCTCGGGACCCCTTTCGAACATACCAAAAAATTCTATGAAATAATGCAGACCTGGTCGAGTTCTCAAATCACATCAAACAATATTAAAACTATGAATCGCACATTGATTCAAGCCTAGTGAACTAATGAACTTACAACTTATACAACTCACACCAAGGCATATCAAACCAACTCAGAATGACCTCAAATTTTTCATGCAAGTCCTAAATGATACAATAGAGCTATACCAACTCCCGAAATTACAATCCGAACCCAATATCAACAAAGTCAACTCCTGGCAAACCTCTCAACCTTCCAAACCTTCAACTTTCGCCAAAAATGCATCACATCTACGGACCTCCAAATCCGGACATACGCCTAAGTCTGAAATCACCATACGATGTTATTGGAATCATCAAAATACCAATCTGGAGTCATTACACAAAAGTCAAACTACGGTCAACTCTTACCACTTAAGCTTCTAAAACAAGAATCATATTCCAAATCAATCTTGAATCATACGAAAACCGAACCCGAATACGCACACTAGATATAATATAGAATACAAAACTATTTGAGAAACTAAGCCAACATCAACCACGAATGAATAAGCCAACGAGCCTCCTGGCTCCGGCAACACTATGAGACCGTGATTCTCAATATGCGAAAACGACTGACAAAAAACTCACGCATCACGAATGCAATAACACATATGCGAATACGAAGAAGAACCACATTCAGCCCCCACAACACATCACGATCACGATCACATAACCCCGATCGTGTAGAGCACCTGAAGCACCAAGAACCCAGCAACTCTAAAACATGAAGAAATGGCTCGTGGCCTATTCGATACACACTCTAGGATCTCGGGACCCCTTTCGAACATACCAAAAAATTCTATGAAATAACGCGGACCTGGTCGAGTTCTCAAATCACATCAAACAAAATTAAAAATATGAATCGCACATTGATTCAAGCCTAGTGAACTAATGAACTTACAACTTCTACAACTCACACCAAGTCATATCAAAACAACTCAGAATGACCTCAAATTTTTCATGCAAGTCCTAAATGACACAATAGAGCTATACCAACTCCTGAAATTACAATCCAAACCCAATATCAACATGTCAACTCCCGGCAAATCTCTCAACCTTCCAAACTTTCAACTTCCGCCAAAAATGCATCACATCTACGGACCTCCAAATCCGAACATATGCTTAAGTCCGAAATCACCATACGATGCTATTGGAATCATCAAAATACCAATCTGGGGTCATATACACAAAAGTCAAACTACGGTCAACTCTTACCACTTAAGCTTCTAAAATAAGAATCATATTCCAAATCAATCTTGAATCATCCAAAAACCGAACCCGGATACACACGCTAGATATAATACAGAATACGAAACTATTTGAGAAACTAAGCCACCTAACGGGATGCTAATTCTCAAAATGATCATTTGGGTCATTACAAAAATGACAAGCTTGACTCTAAGAGCAATGCCTCTGAGGATAGAAATGAGAACAATGTGAAAGAGAAAATAAAATTATTTAATTCAGCTTTAGAATGGAATATAGCATAAGTTTTGCCAAGAATTTCATGTCCGACAATGGCTGTTCCGCCTATTATTTATAGTTATACCTAGGGAAACAAGATCTTCGAATCAATCCCCTCTTAAATGACAATAAAGGGGCCATTGATGAATATGTAACGACATGTCATGAATGCAAATATTCTCTGCAATGGCTACCCATTTAATGTTGGAGAATATTTTTTATTAAATGTTATCCGATGACAAGCATTCGAACTGCTCCTGTTGACCAGGATCCCTCGGGGTTTATCCAACAGCAATTGTGGCCCCCGATACTGTTTGTTACTAGATTTTCTTTTTACCTATCTTCAGCTCCACGTATCACGTTATCATTCAATCATTTATTATAAACAACTTTTACCCTCTATAGATAGTCCCCCTGATTTTCGGCGACATATCTTTGTGTCACTAGGAAGTTGGTGAAGATCTTTTCTTGGGGGGAAATCTTCTGAAAACCTTCTGAGCAGTCATTGACGCTTGGAAGGACACATATCTTCTCGCATTTAATACCCCAAACATGTGTTGCCCTACGATTCAATAAATTTTTTACCAGTTCTCAAGGTAATGATGGCCATGATTTTTGCTGCCTATATCTTTACTTATACTCATCATTTTACCTCTTTCACTTCTTACACTTTCATAAGTTTATCACCTTCTCTGCACTAAAGCTCCTCTTGCTTAGAAAAATTTTCATCTTTTCTAACTTTCTCCATTACCATGGCTTTTTCTACTATATCTTTTAGAAACTTTGGTCTTCTCTTCGGTGGAGGCTCGAAGAGAAACAAAGATAAAGAGTTTGACGTTGATGATGATCCTCTCACGGTAAGCACTATCATACCCAAACACCTGAGCATCGCCAATAACTTCCAAGAGAAGTTTCCATCCGCGTCCCTACGAACTTGGATCGTTAGCAGGTATCCTTCCTCTATTCGCCCTTCTAGTATTCCTGCTATGAAGGAGGACTGCAACTGCCCAAACCTTAACATTATTGCTCCTGACATGATAGAGTGGGTTACCTTTACCGAGGAAGATTTTACGTATGTTTGTACGTATCCTTTCAGCTTGGGTCCATTTTCTCTAAGCAGAGGGATCAACCCTGTGATCTTGGAGTTCTGTCATCAGTACCAGGTCTTCTCGGCAATAGTAGTACCTTCTATATGGAAAATGGTAGCTTGTCTATGCCAATTGTGCATGAAGACTGGGAAAATCCTAACCCGACACATATGATGAATTTCTACTCCCCCAAAATCTTCCGTGGGGAAGTAATAAATTTCGGCAAACATGGCAACCACACCTTTCTCAACACTGTGGATGATGGAAGTGTATATGGATGGATGGAGTGGTTTGTCATCATTTCTACTAGGGATATCATACAGGCCACAACTCTATCATTTTCTGAGTCATGAAATCATTCACATAAGTTTATTATTTATTCATCTCTTTCTTTCGTAAAAGATCGCTTCCCATTATTATTGACATCTTTATTTTTATTGGTCCAACTACTCAATGGATACCACCAAGGGTTCAAGGCCTAGACTAATGGGTTCAAAAAATTTTGGAAATTACGACACCAGAAACCTATCGATGGAAGTAGATGTCCCCTAAATATGAGTGGAAGCCCGAGAATCATGGGAAACTGAGTCCTTCTTCCTTTTTCCTCTATATGAACATAAGTAAATTTTCTAACCATATATTTTGCTTGATTCAAGACTCCCACAGGGATCTATCACCTGCATCGAGGTTGATATTTTGGCTAACTCCATGGAGGATGCGAGGTTGCTACAAAGTGCTCTCGCCCAAAGTGGTGCCCTCAAATCTGCTTCTAGTGGAGGTGCTTCCTCTCGAAGTCCCCAGCCAGAGAACAAGCAACTAAAAAGATGATGTTTTTCCTCGGCTGATGCTTAAAATAAGAAAATAAAGAAGGCCACGACCGATCCGGCCACGATCACAGTGGCAATTGAAGATGACGGGTAAGCTAGTGGTGAAGAGGCTTCCCTTCAAAGGAGAAAACTATCTTCATCATCTCAATCGGGAGAGTTTCAAACCTTGACCGAAGGTGAGGTCCAACCACTTAGGGGTGAAATGGAGATAATAGAGGATGCTAATTCTCACTTTCCAACCCCAGTTGCTATTTCTTGTCCTAGTAGCTCGGACCCTGGGCCTACTCTACCTACGGTCACTGAGCAACGATTAATCAGTGTTGCCCCTGTTGCAGCTGCTTCTCAACCTTCAACACTAATAACTTCATGCCCCTCTACACTAATTGCACCTTCGCCACCACTACCCTATGCATCTCCTCCACTGGCAATAGACACTCGAGTGGAGGATGCTCGAGAAGAGGGTGCTTCTCCTCCCTGTTCCCCCGACCATGAGAATTTGGGGCACAATTACTCATCCCTTTCTCTAGATCCCGAAGGGAGGAGGAGTGCCACTGTTTCGGTTTCAAGGGGGTGCCATATGCTATCCAGGCCGGTGGAGCTTTCCAACTACCCGAGGCCACTGATTTCATAGAAGGATAAGAAGAAAATATAGTCATTTTCAGGGAAGTGTCTATTGAATAATGCAATTCATAATGCGGCAGCGGTATCGTACTTGATCTCTTATTGCTTATTTTCTACTCATCCATTGTAACTAGGTTTTTAACCTTTATATACTTTTTACAGACCTACTTCCTTGCTTCTAAAGGACTTCAAAGATTGATTCTTGATAAATAAGGGCTTGCCTCCGATGGGATCATTTGTTGGCCGAGAGGAATTAACTTGTTGCATGATCACGCCCAACTATGCCTTATAAAAAGGACAATGCGGACGTTGCAAATATAACCCGAGCATTACGCCCAGGATCGAATCCACAGAGAGTTAACCTATCAATTACAATTTTCAGACCCACTAACTCTTCAGAACCAGCTTCCCAAATATTTAAATCACAGTTTATGATTTCTTTAGTAACTAAGATTGCAAGTAAATTAAACAGTTGTAAACTAAAACACTAAGGTTGTAAACAATGATAAGAAGAAGCTAAGGCAATGATTTCCCCTATAGATGGAATCCCTTCTGTTTATACTCATACAAATTTATCAACACATCTCTATCAATCATGAACACTCTTCTTACCATAAATCTCTCCCGAGTAATCACAGTAATATACTATTGCACTCTCCCGAGATACACTAGCTAGCTTTAATTAGCACAATTCACTTTAGATTACATCTAAGGCTTCATTATCCCTAGTCCCTCCTTTAAACCCGCAATTATAGATTCCTCTTATAATTTAGGAGTGGTGTTTTTCAACAATAACCTAAATATGCACTCTTTTCCAAGTTATGCACACT
>MU728789.1:0-13196 GCA_026770625.1 Nicotiana glauca
AAAACTCTTTTTACGCATATATATATCCCTTTCGCCGGGAGTATGTTAAAGCGCCGTGAAAAAAGAGGTGTGACAATAATTAGCATAAATCATTGAACATAAGCAGTAAAGTAAATAGGATTGCAGAAAACTGTAAATAAGCACATAGGGGTGAGGCAGAAAAGTTAAATCAGAACATACCAGTTTCAGGGAAAAATAAGTGAAAAATAGAAGTCTTGAAAAGGCCAAGTTGCAAGTAAAGCAGTTCCAAAATATCTCAAGCAAAGCAGAATATTGAATTCAAAACAGTATTGCAAGTGTGTAAGTATTGAATTAGAAGTTAAGGACTAGTGGTGTGAAGGTTGTGTGAAGATGAAGTCGTTTCCTAAAAGTGCAGAAGGGCAGTCCCTTTTATAGTGCAGAGAAACAAATAAGAAAGGCAAGGAAATATCATTGAAATCAGTCTCCCTTTGGTTAAGGGATTCTGATTCCAACGGGTAAAAGCCAGTTAAGGAAAGAAATTTTAATCAAAATCTTTTAAATTAGCACAAAAGGGGTAAATACATAGAAGTTATTTAAGGAAAACAATCAATAGTACACGGTTTGTGCCAAATATGGCAAGGGAATCAATCAAAGAGCTATGAAACCAAAATTACAAGTCCAATTTGAATGAACCAAGTCAAGAAAGGTAAAGGAGATTCAAGTGAAGAAAATATAGTGACAATTCGTTAGCCTTATTAAAAGGATTTCAGAATCAGTCAATTAGTTGGTAAAAAACCTTTTGAAAGAGAAATTTCTTATAGATAAAGCATACCAATCAAGTAGAAGGAATCGTCAAGTTACTTAGAGAAACATTGAAAGCCTTAGAGTCACAAGCAAAGGGATTCAAGTTCAGTTGCGGACCCATAGTGAGTCTGAAAGCCTAGGGTCCCAAAGTGGAACCCTAGTACCACTTACCAAAGAAATCCCCAAATCCCAGGGTTTTCGAATTGAGTCAAACATAGAGGTGAGAAAACAGGTCATTGAAAGAGGCTCAGAAGTCTTTTCCAAAGACTTATGAGAGACAAATACACACGATAGAAAGAACAGTGATTCAAGGTCATGAGAACACGTTTGAGAAAACTCGGAATTTAAACAAGTTCACAAGAAAGAGATGATACGAGTTTTAAACAAAAGTAGATGAAATATGCTTAGCACGAACACAAACAGAGTTCAGTAAAGTGAACAAAATCAAAGAACTCAACCATAAACACATATAGCAAAGAATAAGGAAAACAACACGGATTAACATGCGAGTACAGGAATAACAATAAAAATAGAAGAATCTTGCATAATAGAAAGAGAAAACGGAGCAACCTCATGCGTAGTAGAAAAGAAAACATACGAGCCTAACATAGATGATCACACATAAAGAAAGAACAGAAAGAATTAGAAAGATGTCTGAAGAAACTTTTTCAGAAACCCTAAAATCGAAATTGAACGATTTTGAAAAGGAAATTTGGGGAAAACCTTTAAAATGTCAAGTAAAGCCCAGACATATTAGAGATCTAAGAAAATAGGCAAGTACAGAACCTCAGACGGCTTAGAGTTGTAGAGAAAACCCTAGAAATGAGAAAGGTCTTGAGGAGAGTCAGATCCTGAGTCGAAAAGACTCATATTGAATATGCCGTAATAATGGCCGGAGAAGCCATAGATCTACAGATTTGAGAAGGATCTGAAGAGGGCCATCGAAGTCGGGCTTCAAACCTTGAATAGCTTAGGTATGATGGTGAGAAAGGATGAGTACTGACCGTCCATGATCGGAGACGCCATGGATTCTAGTGGAAACATAGTGAGATAAGGTGGGAAACGATTAGGGTTTCGGAGAGGTTCGAGAGAGTTTGAGATGAAGAGGGTTCGAAGGCGGCGTCTCAGGTGAAAATGAATTAGGTCAAGGGGGTTTGGGAATTAAAAAAGGAAAGGGGAATTTATGGTCGTTGATCATTTAGTGAAAATGAATTAGGTCAAGGGGGTTTGGGAATTAAAAAAGGAAAGGGGAACTTATGGCCATTGATCAAAATGATCAACGACTTGGATCAAAGGGGAGTCGGGTGGGTTAAATTGGGTCAGGGGTCGGGTAATTTAGGTTTAATTTGGGGCGGAATTGGGGTCAATTTAAGGTTAAAATTGAAAGGAAATGAGGCTGTAATTGAAATAGAAATGGACTAAATGTTAAATAGCCAATTTTTCCCTTTTATTTTATAAAAATAGTAATAATAATTTTAAAAGTAAATTAAAATACTGAGCCAACAAATATTATATAAATATTAATCTAAAAATACTGGAAATAATTTTATAATTATAAAATGCCATTAATCGTAAAAAATAGGCTATAATTGTTATTACGTGCAATTTAGCCTTAAAAATGCCAAATAAATTTGTAAAAATATAAAAAAAAATCACCTTAATTATAATTTGGTATAAATATGAGTATGGAAATAAATTATTTACTAAAATAATAATCTTGGGAATAATTATTGGATTTTATACTGCTAAAAATAGACAATAAATTGATTTTAAAAATATTTAAAAAATAGGGGAAAATACCAACACTCTTGGGCATGCTTATATGTGCATTTACATGTTATTTTAAAAGTATTTTGCATATAAAAGTACGTAGAAAACAATTGGGTATCAACAGGCATCCTCGCCCTCTGCACCACTGAAAGTAGGAGGCTAGAGCCTGCAAAACCGCTCAAATCTACGCTACTCGTCCTCCGACATAACAGGAGCTACATAACCCTGAGCAACTGCCATCAGCTGGGCTAGTGATGCCTCCGGTGTTTTCACTCCCTGAACCACCGGATCGGGTGTACGGGCAGTGGGAGTCTGAGAGCCTCCCCCTACCTAAGAAGTGGCTGCGACAGTAGAAACCGCGACCGCCTGAGCAAGGCTAGTACATACTATAAATATCTGAGCCAAGGTCTCCTGGAACTGGAATCACAATGGGCACAGCTGGTGCCTGAGCTGGTGCTGCTGGAGCGTCCACCGCTGGGACCTGACCCTGAACTGGGGCGGTTGGTGGGTCTACAGGAGCTGTCCCAACTGCTGTGGGGGCTGTACATCTGCCCCTACCACGGCCTCGGCCACGTCCTCAACCTCTAGCGGCTCCCGCTAGTGGTACTGGTGGTCGTCCATCCTGACTGGTAGCGCGTCCTCACCATCTGTGAGAGAATAGAATAATAGAAGTTTAGTACTCGGATCAACAATTTTGCACGGCAAGAATTTCAAGAATATGGAATTTTTCTAAAGGTTCTGCAGCTTCTCGAGGATAAATACAGACGTCTCTTTACCGATCCACAAGACTCTATTAAACCTGCTCATGACTCGTGAGACCTATGTAACTCTGGTTCTGATACCAACTTGTCACGACCCTAAACCCAAACCTAGTCGTGATGGCGCCTCGCATGAAGACAAGGCCAGCCGACACACTTCCAATTCACTTTAAGCAGTTAAAATAGTCAATACCAAGTCATTAATAGAAATAAAATCCCAAAATAACAGTATAAGTTGCAGAATTAAAAAAAACCAACATAACCCGACATCGGGGTGTAACCAGTTATGAGCATCTAAAACAATATTATGAGTCCGAAGTATACTCTACTACTACATATCTGAATCAAAAATGAAGAAACTAAGATAGAGGAAGAATGCTCTGGGCTGCGAATCACCGAGCAGTTACCTAGTAAATCTCCGATGACCTACTGGAACTATCAACACTCAGGAGTAGGACCTGTAGCACCCAAATCTGCACACAGGGGTGTAGGGAGTAAAGTGAGTGCTCCAACTTAATGAATAAAAAAAATGAAGATTGTGCGATATAAAATCATATTAATCACAACATTAAGCTATAAGAGGCATAGCAAGATCAGTAAATATAATTAAGCAGTAAAATCTCATAAATACCTTTTAACAGTCAAACAATATACAGGAAAAACAACTAGAAAAGGTAAACACATAAGAGCCGCCCCTCGGGCTCAATAACAACAATAGAATCAGCCCCTCGGGCAATATCATAGAACAATACCAGCCCCTCGAGCTATACTTCATATCACAATGGGTACCGGCACTCACTGGGGGTGTACAGATTCCGGGAAGGGCCCCTTACGGCCCAAGCGCAATATCAAGTCATCTCGTGGCATCATAAACAGGCTCTCGACCTCATATAAATATCAAGCCACCTCATGGTGTACAATCTCAGGCCCTCGGCCTCATTATTGTAATCAGTGTATCATTGATGTGGTGTGCAGCCCGACCCAAAAGTATCCTTACAATACAGGCCCTCGGCCTTACTCAGTCACAATCTCATAAGCCCCTCGGGCGTCAGTAAATCACGAAGCTCAGCTCAAAATATCTTTTAAAATATCATTTAATTTGTTTAAAATAGAATAACATAGCTAAGTTTTGAAAATAGTAAAAATATAGCATGACTGAGCACCAGTATAAAATCAAACAGTGATGAAAAATATCATTTAAAATCCCCTAAGGGTTCAAACAGTTGGCACAAAGCCCAAATATGGCATTTAGCCCAGCATGTAATAATATCAAATAATTAATTGTCAAATACGTAGTAAAATAGTCATTCGGGATGGACTAACTCACAATCTCTAATGTTGCACGACCTCACGCTCATTATCTAGCATGTGTCTCACCTCAGCATAGCCGAAAACTGTGAAATTTAAGGGTTTCACACCCTCAGGACAGCATTTAAAATTATTACTCACCCCAATCCGGCCCGAAATCTAGCTCGCAATGCCTTTGCTCTTCGAATCGATCTCTGGATGCTCCGAATCTACCAAAATCAGAACATAACCATTAAATTATGCTAAAGGGACGAAGCCCACTCGAAAATATTCGAAAAACATCAAAATACCCGAATTTACCAAAACTCGGCCTCCGGGTCCACGTCTCGGAATTCGATAAATTTTACATTTTTAGATTCCTTATCTTCCCATGAGTTTATATATATCAAAAGTTTCAAAATCCGACCTCAAATGGTCCTTCAAATTCTCATTCAAAGGTTTAAGTTTCTATGCCCTAGTTTCTCAAATTTTACTCTTAATGACAGCTCTAACCCGTGAATTAACACCATCAAAATGAGTTTTCATAACCCAAAACCTTACCTCAATGATGTCTCCCTGATTTCTCTCTTCAAAATCGCTCAAAGCTCCAAAATTCATGTTTAAAAATGTGAAATGCTCTGAAAATCGTGAAGGAGAAAGTATAACATTCTGACCCCAGGCATTTCCGCATCTGCGGTACTTCAACTGCATTTGCGGCCAATGAACAGCTTCTGCGGAAATCACTTAAACGGCCCACTCCGCGTCTGTGATCAACAATCTGCACCTGCACCTGCGCCTTCGCAGGTGCGGTCCCACAACCGCATCTGTGGTTCCTGCCATCTTCCCAACTTCCGCTTCTGTGACCGCTCCCCCGCACATGCGGCGTCCCACATGCGGTCCCCAGTCCGCAGGTGCAGAAATACCAGAAGCACCTCAATCTAGAGCTGTAACAATTCCTTAAACTCCACGTCAATTATCTGAAATCACCCTGAGGCCCTGGGACCTCAACCAAAAGCACAAACATATCCCATAACCTTATTCAAACTTGTACCTATCTTCAAAACACCTCAGACAACATCAAAATCACCAAAACTCATCGAATTCAAGCCTAAGGTTCTAAATTCTTCCGCATTCCGCTTTTGATTAAAAACCCAACCAAACCACGTCCAAATGACCTGAAATTTTGTACACACATCTCAAATGCCATAATGGAGCTACTGCAACTTCCGAAATTCCATTCCGACCCCTATATAAAAATCTCACCTATCAACCGGAAAACGCCAAAAACTCGATTTCGCCAATTCAATCCTAAATCTACTCCGAACCTCCAAAACACATTTCGATCACGCTCCTAAGTCCCTAATCATCTCCCGAAGTTACCCAAACTATTGGAACTCACATCCGAGCCATCTAACACATAGGTCAACATCCGGTTAACTTTTCCAACTTAAGCTTTCTTAAAAGAGACTAAGTGTTTCAATCCCTCTCAAGACCTCTCTGAACCCGAGCCAACCAACCCGATCACATATAAAATCGATAATTAAAGCAAATAGAAGCAGAAATGGGAAAAACGGAGCAGTAACTCATAAGACGGCCGGTCGGGTTGTCACAATGAAACAATGAAATATTTTGCATAAATTTGTTTGTTGGATAACTATTTGAGAAATTCAAAAGTTTCAGGTCATGTTTCCGGCATCGGAAAGTAGATTTTCTTAGTAAGATTATGATTCTATTATGACAAAATATTTAAAAGTGATTTTACTACATTATTTCCATAACTTGGTTGGAGTAGTTTATATATGTCGCCTGCTAAAATTTCATTTCTGTTAAAATTGGAAGAGAAAGGGAGAACATACCTAATCCAGATGGAAAACCTTTTCATTTGTGAGCACGAATTACTAAGGGTCGCTGCCACAACACAGGTACATAGTAGTATACATTATTTTGACCAGTATCATCTTCTTGATAAATTTACTATAGAGTGTATGTATTCATTCCCACATGGAAATCTCATGTAAACTAAGATATACGTCTCTGGTAAATACACACTTATCAAGTCATGGTACATTGTAACCAAATTGCTAATTCTTAAGACTTATGAGTTTTCAAGGAGTCTTTTTTAGGATTCAAACACAAGTTCCAACACTTCATTTATGAAAATTGAGTCCACTAGTCACACAAGGCTAGCCAATCATGGTACATTGTAACTAAATTGCTAGCCAGTCTTCACCTATAAATTGAGAGTACCTGCTTTGTTTCATATCCAACCCTCATCAGAAATCCTTTTTTAATTACTCCATTACAATATTGGCTTATAGTAGTACTTTTACGGGATCGAGTGACAAAGGTGCAAGCAAAATGATCAATGGCACTGTTTTGCTCATGAAAAAAACACCTTTGGACCTTGGTTCATCTGAATTATCAGCTCAAACTCAAGCTTATGAAATTCTTGGGCACAAAGTCATCCTGCAGCTAATTAGTTCTGTTCATGGAGATGATCAAGGTATGAACTTTTAGTATTTACTCCATTTCTCATGCTTCAAACATAATGGTCTGGTTAAATGTGAATATATGCATTATCTTGAAAGTGTAGATCGATTAAAAAGTCTTACTTTTATTTTCTTGAAGGGAATAATCTGAAAGGGAAACTTGGGAAGCCTTCAAATTTGGGAGATGAAAACAAATCAGGCAACACTGAATCAAAGTTTAGTGTGACATTTGAGTGGGATGATGAACGGCTTGGTACTCCAGGAGCATTCATAATCAACAACCTTAATCAAAGTGAATTCTATCTCAAGTCACTGACTCTTCAAGTTGATGATTCAAGTCAAGACAGTTTCCTCTTTGTTTGCAATTCTTGGGTTTATCCATCTGACATGTACAAGTCAGATCGCATTTTCTTTGTGAATCAGGTACACAAGTAACATGATTTTAACTCTAGTGTTATCATCCAGCAGACCTTCCTCGTCACTTCCAAGTCACATAGATACATCTCGCAATACTAACATACTCATCATATATCTATCCAACAGTCATTCTCGCTAATAGGGACAATACCGAACATATAAGTTTAAAATACTTGCTCACACAATCAGCACCTCGGTGCTCAAGCCATAGGCAAAGATCCGGCATCAAGTCCTTCGGACCAGCACAACATCGAACTCATAGAGATCACATCTCACCCCTCGATCGGGAAAATCACAAGCCATCAAGGCACATCTGATACTGAGCGCTCATGCGCACATACGAACGCGTGGAAGGATTTCAAAGAGTTACTTTTCAAGTTGAATTGAGGACGCACGATAAGAATTTCCAAGAATGTAAAGTTTTTCTAAAGGTTCTGCAGCCTCTTGAGGATAAATACAGACATCTCCGTACTGATCCGCGAGACTCTACTAAAGCTGCTCATGACTCGTGAGACCTAGTAACCTAGGCTCTGATACCAACTTGTCATGACCCCAAACTGACCCGGTCGTGATGGAGCCTCTTGTAAAGACAAGGCCAGCCGACACAACACTCACATTAACCCTTTAATCATTAAGAGTCGCTTTTAAACCTTTAATTAGAGCAAGATTTCATAATATAAATCTGAAAGAAACAGTGCGAAATTACTATACAAGCCCGACATCGGGGTGTCCTAGTCATGACCATCTATCAAGGTCTGAATACAACAAGAAATCTAAAATAATGTACTAAATACAGTAATAGCAATATGAGAAAGGGAGCGGTGCTGTGAACGTCATGCAGCCACCTTCTAATCTGATGACTCCGCGTTTGAGCAAATCAACACCCGCTACCGGGTTCCGATATACCTGCATCTGCACACGAGGTGCAGGGAGTAATGTGAGTACTCCAACTCAGAAAGTAATAAGAGTAAATAAAGACTGATCAGTAGGAAAGATTGAATCCACATTCACGTTAGGCTCAATAAACACAACATGCTTTCAAATCATAATAAGAGTCAACCTTCCCTTTTAAAGCTCGGCTTTTAGTAAAAATCATTTTGAAATACTTTCCAGCAGTTTCAGTAGGAGTTCAATACCATTTAAAATGATAATAGAGATTAAAGCCATGATCGGCCCCTCGGGAAAAATATAGTTCGTAAAACAATCCCCCGGGCTAAACAATAATCATAAACTCTTCATAACTTAAAAATCTCGGTGGAAATATCCAAATACCAAATCAGTGATTAATTTCTGAACATCTCGTAAACTCCAGTTTAAATAAAAGTTGTTTTAAAATATTTGTTTCACTTTTCGACAAATGCTCAAAATAAAGATGAGTGAAAACAGTCAATAAATCAACATATTCAATGGAAACTCACTTTAAAGAGGAGTGAAATCAATAAGTTCATAAACAGGCCTTTCAGGCAAAGTATCACTCATGTGCATGTACATATCTATCGCCCCTCGGGCTAGCCTCTCTGTCACTCGTGACTCATCTCTTACCAATCAATACTCGCACTCAGCATTCGCGCTCAATAGGTACAATATAGTAGCCGCTGCGGCGTGCAGCCCGATCCATATGACATTGCGGCGAGCAGCCCAATCCATATATTTTGTCGACGGCTCACTGGGGTGTGCAAACTCTGGGAGGGGCTCCTACAACCCAAGCGCTATATCGCTGCGGCGTACAGCCCAATCTAATATATCGCTGCGGCGTGCAGCCCGATTCGTATACATTTATATAAATGTTACTGCGGCGTGCAGCCCGATCCGTATACATTTATATATATGTTGTTGCGGCATGCAGCCCGATCCGTATATATATATATATATATATATATATATATTGCTGCGGTGTGCAGCCCGATCAAAAGATACATAATTCTCACAACTAGGCCCTCGGCCTCTCTCGGTCATTATCCTCACCATCAAACTCTCAGTCTACCTTAGTTATCAATCTCGCCATCAAACCCTCGGTCTATCTCAGTAAAACAGGGAACTCAGCCCAAAAGTAGTTTCCAAACTTTTAAGAATATAGCGATAAAGCCAGATTTGAGTAATAAACAGGTAAAATATGACTGAGGATATGCTTTCAGACAAGTAAAGTGAGGAAAGATAGTAAAAATGCCGCTAAGGGTCTCAACAAGTCGGCACAAGGCTCCAAATATGGCATACAGCCCAAAATATAGTAACATTAGATAATTAACTATCAAATACGCAAAATAATCGTTCGGGATGGAATAGGTCACAATCCCCAGTGGTGCTCTACCCCACGCTCGTCATCTAGCGTGTAAGTCACCTCAAAGTAACACAACGATGTGTAATCCAGGGATTCAAACCCTTAGGATAGTATTTGCAATCATCACTTACCTCGAACCGGAGAAATCCCTAGCTCGCGACGCCTTTGCCCCTAAATTTGGTCTCCACGCGCATCGAATCTATCCAAAATCAGAAAGAATATATCACAATATGCTAAGGGAACAAAGCCCAAGCGAAAATAATCAATATCGGGCACAAATCCCGAAATTATCAAAACCCGAGCCACAGGCTCACTTCTCGAAACTCAGAAATTTTCACATCATTAGACTCCTTATCTCCCCATGAGTTCATACATATCAAAAGTTCTCAAATCCGACCTCAAATCATCCTTCAATTCCGAATAAAAAGTCCAATTCTCAAGCCCTAGTTCTTCAATTTTATGCTTAGTTTTCCATAAATTTTTAGGTGGATTTCACAATAAAAGAAGTTTTAAGTTCAAAAATCTTACCTCCAATTGATTCCCCTTGAATCCCTCTTCAATTAGCTCTTCCAAGCTCCAAAATCGCTCAACAATGGAGTTCTTGACCTCAAAATCGCGGAATAGCATTTTTAAAACATTCTGCCCAGCACTTAAAAATCCTTCTTTGCGAACGCGGTCAAAGCCTTGCGTTCGCGAAGCACAATAATTCCTTTGACCAAAATTCTCCTACGCGAACGCGACAACCAGCTCGCGAACGTGTAGCACAAAATTTTGTTGACCAATTTTTACCTTACGCGAACGCGATGCTTCCACAGCCTTGAACTAAGCGAACGCGTCTACTCCATCGCGAACGCGATGACTAATTGAACATCAGACCCAATTACTCCTACGCGTTCGCGTATACACATCGTGAATGCGAAGCAGTCCTCCCACAAACCTTCGCGAACACGGCATGGTCCCACACGAACGCGAAGCTCATGAACTCTGACCATTCACGAATGCGACATCCCTTTCGCGAACACGATATCCCCTTCGCGAACGCGAAGGCCAAATGCCTGCATCTGAAACCTGCAATTTCTGAAGTTCTCAAAACATGAAATTGATCCATTTAACCTCCCGAAACACACCCGAGGCCCCCGGAACCTCAACCAAAAGCACCAACTCACCCTATAACCTCATTCAAACTAGTTCCAATCATCAAAACACCTCAAACAACATCAAATTACCCAAAACTCATCGAATTCAAGCCTAAGTTTTCCAAAAACTTTCAAAACACGCTTTTGATTAAAAACCCAACCAAACCACATCCAAATGACCTGAAATTTTGCACACAAATCCCAAATGACATAACGAAGCTACAGTAACTCTCGGAATTCCATTCCGACCTTTGAATCAAAATCTCACCTATCAACCAAAAATCGTTAAAATACTAACTTCGCCAATTCAAACCTAATTCTACTCCGGACCTCCAAAACCACTTCTGATAACACTCCTTATTCATAAATCACCTAACGAAGCTAACCAAATCATAAAAACTCCGATCCGAGCTCATATACAAATAAGTCAACTCTTGGTCAAACCTTTCAAATTCAAAATTTTCAACTGAGACTATTCTTTCAAATTCATACCGATTTCCATGAAAACCAAAACCAACGATCTACATCAGTCATAACACATTACACGGGGCAAGTCATGCCCTAGAAATGGCAATTAAAGTGCAAAAGTTCAAAGTCGGGTCGTTACATCCTCCCCACTTAAACACGCATTTGTCCTCGAGCGTACTCAGAGTTGTTCCAAAAGCCAACCAATCACAGAATAGCTTTGCCATGCATATACCTGGGGGTGATCCAATGTTACCCTATCTCACATAGGTCAGATAATACATTGCAATTGAAATTACACAATCCAATCTAGCCCGTAAATCATAGAACCACATTTTTACTTGTGAAACCATCAATATGATCAAAACCTCACATCTATACTCTGCATAGGCCCGAACCAGCTGTAATAACCCGAGCTTGCAACCTCAGGTGCAATTATATGATATACCACATAACTCAAGCACATGTAGCGATAACTCCCATTCACAACAGCTGCATACAACACCCGAATACCGTTAGAAAACCTCTTATCAACTAAAGTTTCATTCCAACACTTTTATATACTGCCAATGATAAATTAACCACACAGTAAGACTATTTCTCAGATCAACCATTCATGACATCACTTCTCCTTTGGCAAATACCATAGCAAAGTTTCGAGCCAAACCTCGATATTATCCTTCCAACATGCTGAAATCGAATCCGTTTGTATTCCTTAAAGATCCCAACGAGCTCATCTAATCCAAAACCCTACTCTGGTGACATAACACATCAATACATGCTAAAACGGCAACTTGCGCAGTCCGCGCACCAATAAGCAATAATCCGAACATACTCACATCATGAAACTGACTCAAATGAAAGAGCGATACCTCAAGCTCACCAGTACCATCACAACATGCGGCTGAGAACCCGACTCACATCATAGAAATAAAACACACGAATCTAACCCGCAAGGTCATATCTCCACATAGCTTTGCTACAACGCGCGGTCCTATCCAAACACTGCTCCACATGAAACACTGTAAGGCCCCATAAAATTTTGTGCTTAAAACCTAGTAGCTCGTAGTGCCAAGGTCCGAATATGTGTTAGGAATATGTAGAATAAGCTCGCCGCGGTTCAGTCCCTTTTACTGATTTTGCACCTAAAAACCAAAAGAATCGATTTTTCCAGAAAATTATCATTTTGCGGTCCAGAATGCGGTCGCATATCAACTATGCGGACCGCATTTCTGCCACAGAGTGAAGCAGAAAGGTTGTCAAAATTGATATTGAAAATGCGGTCCATTATGCGGTCGCATAATCAATATGCGGACCGCATTTCTGCCACAGAGTGAAGCAGAAAGGTTGTCAAAATTGATGTTGAAAGTGCGGTCCCTTATGCGATCGCATAAATCAATATGCGGACCGCATAATCATTGCATAAGTTCCTCAAGGATTTGTGGAGGTCAATTCCACGGTGGAAAATGCGACTGCATAACAGGAATGCGGACCGCATTCCTGTCACAGACCCAAGCAGACCTTCACGGTTTTTGGGCACATTTCTGCGGTCCAATCTGCGGACCGCATTTCGTTTTTGCGACTGCTGTCACACCTCCTTTTTGCGATTTAATACACCCCGCGAAGGGCGTAAAGGAGTTTTTCCAATTAAAGAAGAGTCGGAACGGGATTTAATATTTATTTATTCAGAGTTGCCACTTGGGAGATTAATGGTGTCCCAAGTCACCGGTTGAATCCCGAACCGAGGAAAATATGACTCTGTTAGCAGTCTGTGAACCAGAAATCCGGATAAGGAATTCTGTTAACCCGGGAGAAGGTGTTAGGCATTCCC